>WNGS01074370.1:9090-19407 GCA_020271785.1 Procambarus virginalis | reverse complement strand
TAAAAATTGTTCTTCATTCTTTAAAATGGACAAGCAAATTTTTGGGTAAATTGTTAGGATGTCGTCCAGAACACCCGAGTCAATAAAATAGTTACACAGTTGGTGGTACAAGAGGCTAGGAGGTCTAAAAGTCCTTTACGGCTTCACATTCATCAATATAGTGTTCTAGTGAATGCATTAAAGGTTTATCACATAGTTTACATCTGAGTATTCTGGTAGTGGCTCCGCCTCACTAACCTGCCAATGTGTCTATAGCCAAGGCGATTCGCGCAATGACTACATCACATTGCCTGGTTCGGTTACTGTGCTGACCATACAAATATCTATTATTACAAAACTTGTCATAACTTTTAATAGTGCAGCTTCCAGGTCCTGGCATTTCTTAGTTAGCGTTTCCTTCTTGTGATGATGAGCTCTGGTTCTGTTGGCTTCAGACCCCTGTA
Organism: Procambarus virginalis; assembly: GCA_020271785.1. Lineage (NCBI taxonomy): Eukaryota > Metazoa > Arthropoda > Malacostraca > Decapoda > Cambaridae > Procambarus > Procambarus virginalis. The sequence goes on along the minus strand of WNGS01074370.1, from coordinate 18,964 downwards.
GGTGTCCGTTTGACTCTGGGATCGAGCACATATTGTAAACTGACCCTGGTTGATACCTGTTGATGGGGTTCTGGGAGTTGTTCTACTCCCCAAGCCCGGCCCGAGGCCAGGCTTGACTTGTGAGAGTTTGGTCCACCAGGCTGTTGCTTGGAGCTGCCCGCAGCCCACATAACCACCACAGCCCGTTGAGAGACCCCATTGTCTCTCTCTCTCGTATCCAGATGTTACTAATAAATAAACAAGTGTATTTATATGGTAATGTGAGTACGTATGACTTACTACTGATTTACTTCAAACTTTTTCAACTACATTACTGGGAAATCAGAGCTAGCCAGCTGTGGACATTACTCAACTGACGTGTGTGTGTGTGTGTGTGTGTGTGTGTGTGTGTGGTGTGTGTGCTCACCTGTTTTCTGCCTGTTGGATCGAGCTCTAGTTCTTGGACCCCGCTTTTCTAGACGTTGGTGGGAGTGGATGTGTGTGTGTGTAGCCGTGATGCCTGCAGGAGACGAGATCATCTCTGTCCGGTGCTAACGGTCCTCGTAAATGATATATGACCACTGACCCGCATACAGCACTCAACCCACTCACTCACTCACTCACTCACTCACTCACTCACTCACTCACTCCTCACTCACTCACCACTCACTCACTTCTCACTCACCACTGGTCTACAAACCGGGTAAGTTTAGGTTCAGGAATGACGTTGGTTTGTAAAACGGGTGGTGGACTGTGTGAACAAATTACCGGGTACTCTAATAAACGTGCTCACTTGATTGTTTCAAGCGTAGCCTCGACGTATATATATGAATGCGTTCGGGTGGATGTAGTAGTTGCCTGTGCAACAGGCCTAATGCATTTTTCCTTATTTCGTATGTTTCTCCACCTGAACCACCCCCCCCCCCCATTGTTCACCTTGCCCGGTGTTCGTTTGAAGAACGTTCACCTGGGTGAAACTGACCAATGTCGCAGAGACCGGCCGCCACAGACCTGTCATAGAGACCTGTCATAGAGACCTGTCATAAAGACCTGTCATAGAGACCTGTCATAGAGACCTGTCATAGAGACCTGTCATAGAGACCTGTCATAGAGACCTGTCATAGAGACCTGTCATAGAGACCTGTCATAGAGACCTGTCTAGAGACCTGTCATAGAGACCTGTCATAGAGACCTGTCATAGAGACCTGTCATAGAGACCTCATAGAGACCTGTCATAGACCTGTCATAGACCTGTCATAGACCTGTCATAGACCTGTCATAGACCTGTCGCCACAGACCTGTCGCAGAGACCTGTTGCCACAGACCTGTCGCAGAGACCTGTCGCACAGACCTGTTGCCACAGACCTGTCGCAGAGACCTGTCGCACAGACCTGTTGCCACAGACCTGTCGCAGAGACCTGCCAGAGAGACCCGCCACAGAGACCCGCCACAGAGACCCGCCACAAGACCCGCCACAGACCCGCCACAAGAGCCACCCGTCATGACCCGGAACAACATGACAAGGTACAATATGACACCTGGTGTATGCCTGACATAAAACACAATAGTCTCTCTCATATTTGGTCAAGAAAGGACGTTTCAGGTTTGAGTTAGATTGACTTAGAGAGCAGTGCTGCCGTGGTGGGGAAAATGTTGCATCTTGAGACTGTCGTCCAAGGCGTATCTTGGTGACAAGCAAGTCCTCCTGGGTACGTTTTATGTTTTTCAGATTTACATTTTTCATGTATTTCATATTTTTTTGTAAATATATATATATATATATATATATATATATATATATATATATATATATATATTTATATATATATATATTATATTTAGGGGTACCACCTCTGGTGCAATTGCAGGGACCCACATCCTCGAAGAAGAAAACAAAGAGCATTCAGAGAAGATCTTGTGGATTATATTATATATATATTATATATATATATATATAATATATATATAATTAATATATATATATTTAATTAATTGTATATTACATTATATATTGTACATATATGTACAGCGCTCATGTACACACTGTACTTCTGAATTTAGCTGGTGGCTTTGGAGATATTTAAGAGTAGCGGGGTGGAGTAGCTGTCCACACAAGGCGTGCTGTTAGCTAGGCATCACAGGCCGGTTGATCAGGCAGCCTTTTTTTTTGGGGGGGGGGGGGGTATATTGATCATTTTTTCTTGATAAACACTCAACACTTGCCTCAGGTTTAGCGGGAGGATGTTGACAAGTCTTGGGCAGCAGTGGCAGCGTGTTTATAACCTAGTTGTGCTTGGCGGGGGTCGAGCTTCGGCTCTTTGGTCCCGCCTGTGGCATGGAGTTGGCTCATGTAGTTTTGAACGGATTTTATCATAGCTTCTGCCACGCCTCCTGGACTCGCCAGGAAGTATCGCATGGTGCAGCGTTGGACTCTTAAGTCCCTCTGGTATTTTCCCAGTCGTAAATGGTGATGAATATTCTGTGGACGGCGCCCCAGGGAGCCTCTCATCTCATTTGCCCCTTTCCCAGTCAATCTTTACGCCCTCACTCTTGTTCCGTTCTGTTCCCATACTCTTGTCTCTTTCTACTCCCCCTTCTGTTCTCGCTCCTCTTTCATTACTTGTACTCGGGTTTTCTATTGTCTCCCCTTCTCATTGGCACTTTCTCCTGACAATTACCTCCCTTCTCCCCCCCCCCCTCCCTCCCCCCCCTTCTCTCTCTCCCCTCCCCTTTCCTCCTCCCCCCTTCCCTCCCCTCCCCTCCCCTCCCCTCCCCTCCCCCCCCTCATAATGCTGAGCCCCGTCACCTCACCAGGTTGTTGAGGCCAGCACAGGGTTATGGAGTGCGCGTGTGGCTAGTCTGTCCTTAGGAAAATATTCACACACCTCTACATCGTCCCTAATAAATATATAAATCAATAAAAACTCAACGTACCCTAACGGAAATTATGAGGTAAATGTTGTGTTTTATATATGATGTGGAGGTGGTGAGTGACGTGACAGTGACGTCGTAATGTGGGTGCTGATACAGGTTTGAACTCTCGTACTGAAAATTAATACTAATTTTCGTACTGAAAATCAGGATCAAGCCAGCATTTGCCCTTTTTGCTCTACGCGAGGTTCCTGTCCACGCTGAGCTGGCCTTATACGCCTGCGTTTATCATTTGACAGATGTACCGCCCCAGTCAAACTCCCCACCTGATAATGTCGTCGGAGCGGATCGCACGAGGACCTCTGGCACCAGCAGGAGTGACCTTGGTGAGCTACCCCCGTTAACATGCTACTATAACAGGCAGGAGAATTAGACCCCCTTCAACACCCACATATCTCTAATGAAGTGACAGCGGGCCGTCTTGGACCATTATCCAGTCGGGTGATGGGAATCGACTTGAGAATGGTCCAGGACGGATCGAAACGTGGTCGTCCCTTCACCTCCTAGTGTGTGGTCTGGTCAACATACCTCAGCCACGTTATTGTGACTCCTCGCCTGCGTGTGATGGGGAATTAGTAGTAGAGAAGGTGGGTGTATAAGGTGAGGTAGTGGAAGGAAATGAAGAGGAGGTTGAGGAGTGAGGCAATGAGATGGTAATGAGAGAATGTTCGTGGAGGCAGGAGGGCGGCGGTGTGAAGCACATTATTGTTAGTGTCATAATGCTAGGCGGTTAGGCAGCGTCTGGGATCCTCTCGGAGGTAGTTCGAACCGTCGTCACGGCCCCTTGTGGAAAGCACATTATTATGTGTGTCATAGTGCTAGGCGGTTAAGGCAGCGTCTGGGATCCTCTCGGAGGTAGGTTCGAACCGTCGTCACGGCCCTTGTGGATTTGTTCATTATTATGTAGTGTGTTGGTCGAGAGGCGAGTTTTGTCACTCAAGAGGACGAGAAGGGTATTAGTGAGGTGATTTGTTATCAGGTACGAAAGCAGGCAGAGCACAGCATAACTAAGCATTTATATTTCTTATTTTTGCCCCGAGGGCGAGTTTATTGGTTACTTTATCTTAAGGTGCTTCCGGGCTTAGCGTCCCCGCGGCCCGGTCGTCGACCAGGCGGCCTCGTTGCTGGACTGGTCAACCAGGCTGTTGTGACTCGGCTGCTCGCAGCCTGATGTACGAGTCACAGCCTGGTTGATCAGATCCTTTGGAGGTGTTTGTCAAGAGTTGGCAGCGCCACTCATCCAGTTAGTGGACACGCCGCCATAGCAGCATGTACAACACACACTCCCCAATAGGAAGAAACCCCGTTTTTCATTCACAAACAAAGGGGGTTGGCGGGTGCATGAATGACTTTGTGGTCTTTGGAGGACGGGCTGCAGGACGGGGCAGTTAAGAGTCGTTCCTCCTGAGGGCGCCATGGAAACAAATAGGAATGGAAATAATAATGTTTGAAATAAACAATGGAATCGTGAGAGGTTCCTCACACAAACGTGATTAATGGAGCTCTCAGACTGTGAGCGGGATGGTTATTACATTCTTATAGCTGTGTCTTTTTATCTTCAATGATGTCTTAGGCACCTGGTAAATCTCTAGGTTGGGGGGGTGGTAGGGACCGTCCACCTGCTGGGGGGGGGGGGGTAGGGACGTCCACCTGCTGGGGGGGGTGGTAGGGACCGTCCACCTGCTGGGGGGTGGTGGTAGGGACCGTCCACCTGCTGGGGGGGGGGGTGGTAGGACCGTCCACCTGCTGGGGGGGGAGGTAGGGACCGTCCACCTGCTGGGGGGGGGGTGTAGGGACCGTCCACCTGCTGTGGGGGGACATGGGGGAGGGTCCCACCCTCTTTGCTCTTATGGGGGAAGGTAGAGAATCCTTGAGACTCGACATTTAATCCTTCGGCCAGTTTATGACGTCCTCCGGACGTCATAAACTGGCCAAGGACTTAATATGTCGAGTTCAAGGATTCTCTACCTTCCCCCATAAGAGCAAGAGGGTGGACCCTCCCCCATGTCCCCCCCCCAGCAGGTGGACGGTCCCCTACCACCCCCCCCCCCAGCAGGTGGACGGTCCCTACCTCCCCCCCAGCAGGTGGACGTCCCTACCACCCCCCCCCCCCAGCAGGTGGACGTTCCCTACCACACCACCCCCCAGCAGGTGGACGGTCCCTACCACCCCCCCCCCAGCAGGTGGACGGTCCCTACCTCCCCCCCCCCCAGCCGGTGGACGGTCCCTCCCACCCCCCCCCCACCTAGAGATTTACCAGGTGCCTAATGGACATCATTGAAGATAAAGACACAGCTATAAGAATGTAATATCCATCCCGCTCACAGTCTGAGAGCTCCATTAATCACGTTTGTGTGAGGAACCTCTCACGATTCCATTGTTTATTTCAAACATTATTTATTTCCTTCCTATTTGTTTCCACTGGCGCCCTCAGGAGGAACGACTCTTAACTGCCCAGTCCTGCAGCCCGTCCTCCAAAGACCCAAAGTCATTCCATGCACCCGCAACCCCCTTTGTTTGTGAATGAAAACGGGGTTTTCTTCCTATTGGGGAGTGTGTGTTGTACATGCTGCTATGGCGGCGTGTCCACTAACTGGATGAGTGCGCTGCCAACTCTTGACAAACCCTCCAAAGGATACCTGATCAACCAGGCTGTGACTCGTACATCAGGCTGCGAGCAGCCGCGTCCAACAGCCTGGTTGACCAGTCCAGCAACGAGGCCGCCTGGTCGACGACCGGGCCGCGGGACGCTAAGCCCGGAAGCACCTTAAGATAAAGTAACCCAATAAACTCGCCCCTCGGGGCAAAATAAGAAATATAAATGCTTAGTTATGCTGTGCTCTGCCTGCTTTTTCGTACCTGATAACAATCACCTCACTAATACCCTTCTCGTCCTCTTGAGTGACAAAACTCGCCTCTCGACCAACACACTACATAATAATGAACAAATCCACAAGGGCCGTGACGACGGTTCGAACCTACCTCCGAGAGGATCCCAGACGCTGCCTTAACCGCCTAGCACTATGACACTACATAATAATGTGCTTTCCACAAGGGCCGTGACGACGGTTCGAACCTACCTCCGAGAGGATCCCAGACGCTGCCTTAACCGCCTAGCATTATGACACTACATAATAATGTGCTTCACACCGCCGCCCTCCTGCCTCCACGAACATTCTCTCATTACCATCCTCATTGCCTCACTCCTCAACCTCCTCTTCATTTCCTTCCACTACCTCACCTTTATACACCCCACCTTCTCTACTACTATTCCCCATCACACGCAGGCGAGGAGTCACAATAACGTGGCTGAGGTATGTTGACCAGACCACACACTAGGGGTGAAGGGACGACCACGTTTCGATCCGTCCTGGACCATTCTCAAGTCGATTCCCATCACCCGACTGGATAATGGTCCAAGACGGCCCGCTGTCACTTCATTTAGAGATATGTGGGTGTTGAAGGGGTCTAATTCTCCTGCCTGTTATAGTAGCATGTTAACGGGTGTAGCTCACCAAGTCACTCCTGCTGGTGCCAGAGGTCCTCGTGCGATCCGCTCCGACGACATTATCAGGTGGGGAGTTTGACTGGGGCGGTACATCTGTCAAATGATAACGCAGGCGTCCTAAGGCCAGCTCAGCGTGGACAGGAACCTCGCGTAGAGCAAAAGGGCAAATGCTGGCTTGATCCTGATTTTCAGTACGAAAATTAGTATTAAATTTTCAGTACGAGAGTTCAAACCTGTTCAGCACCCACATTACGACGTCACTGTCACGTCACTCACCACCTCCACATCATATATAAACACAACATTTTACCTCATAATTTCCGTTAGGGTACGTTGAGTTTTTATTGATTATATATTTATTAGGGACGATGTAGAGGTGTGTGTATATATTGTCCTAAGGACAGACTAGCCACACGCGCACTCCATAACCCTGTGCTGGCCTCAACAACCTGGTGAGGTGACGGGGCTCAGCATTATGAGTTGGGGGAGGGGAGGGGAGTGGAGGGGAGGGGAGGGAAGGGGGGAGGGAAAAGGGGAGGGGAGAGAAGGGAGGGGGGAGAAGGGAGGTAATTGTCAGAGAAAGTGCCAATGAGAAGGGGAGACAATAGAAAACCCCGAGTACAAGTAATGAAAGAGGAGCGAGAACAGAAGGGGGAGTAGAAAGAGACAAGAGTATGGGAACAGAACGGAACAAGAGTGAGGGCGTAAAGATTGACTGGGAAAGGGGCAAATGAGATGAGAGGCTCCCTGGGCGCCGTCCACAGATATATTCATCACCATTTACGACTGGGAAAATACCAGAGGGACTTAAGAGTCCAACGCTGCACCATGCGATACTTCCTGGCGAGTCCAGGAGGCGTGGCAGAAGCTATGATAAAAATCCCTTCAAAACTACATGAGCCAACTCCATGCCACAGGCGGGACCAAGAGCCGAAGCTCGACCCCCGCCAAGCACAACTAGGTTATAAACACGCTGCCACTGCTGCCCAAGACTTGTCAACATCCTCCCGCTAAACCTGAGGCAATGTTGGTGTTTTTATCAAGCAAAATGATCAATACTACCCCCCCCCCCCCAAAAAAAAGGCTGCCTGATCAACCGGCCTGTGATGCCTAGCTAACAGCACGCCTTGTGTGGACAGCTACTCCACCCCGCTACTCTTAAATATCTTCCAAGCCACCAGCTAAAATTCAGAAGTACAGTGTGTACAGAGCTGTACAATATATGTACAATATATACTGTAATATACAATTAATTAAATATATAATATATTATATAATATATATATATATATATATATATCTATATAAATATATATATAATATAATCCCAAGATCTTCTCTGAATGCTCTTTGTTTTCTTCTTCGAGGATGTGGGTCCCTGCAATTGCACCAGAGGTGGTACCCCTAATATATAATATATATATAATATTATATATATATATATATATATATAATATATATATATATTATATATATTTACAAAAATTATGAAATACATGAAAAATGTAAATCTGAAAAACATAAAACGTACCCAGGAGGACTTGCTTGTCACCAAGATACGCCTTGGACGACAGTCTCAAGATGCAACATTTTCCCCACCACGGCAGCACTGCTCTCTAAGTCAATCTAACTCAACCTGACACGTCCTTTCTTGACCAAATATGAGAGAGACTATTGTGTTTTATGTCAGGCATACACCAGGTGTCATATTGTTACCTTGTCATGTTGTTCCGGGTCATGACGGGTGGCTCTTGTGGCGGGTCTGTGGCGGGTCTCTGTGGCGGTCTCTGTGGCGGGTCTCTGTGGCGGGTCTCTCTGGCAGGTCTCTGCGACAGGTCTGTGGCAACAGGTCTGTGCGACAGGTCTCTGCGACAGGTCTGTGGCAACAGGTCTGTGCGACAGGTCTCTGCGACAGGTCTGTGGCAACAGGTCTCTGCGACAGGTCTGTGGCGACAGGTCTATGACAGGTCTATGACAGGTCTATGACAGGTCTATGACAGGTCTATGACAGGTCTCTATGACAGGTCTCTATGACAGGTCTCTATGACAGGTCTCTATGACAGGTCTCTATGACAGTCTCTATGACAGGTCTCTATGACAGGTCTCTATGACAGGTCTCTATGACAGGTCTCTATGACAGGTCTCTATGACAGGTCTCTATGACAGGTCTCTATGACAGGTCTCTATGACAGGTCTTTATGACAGGTCTCTATGACAGGTCTCTATGACAGGTCTGTGGCGGCCGGTCTCTGCGACATTGGTCAGTTTCACCCAGGTGAACGTTCTTCAAACGAACACCGGGCCAGGTGAACAATGGGGGGGGGGTGGTTCAGGTGGAGAACATACGAAATTAAGGAAATGCATTAGGCCTGTTGCACAGGCAACTACTTACATCCACCCGAACGCATTCATATATACGTCGAGGCTACGCTTGAAACATCAAGTGAGCCACGTTTATTAGAGTACCCGGTAATTTGTTCACACAGTCCACCCACCCGTTTTACAAACCAACGTCATTCCTGAACCTAAACTTACCCGTTTGTAGACCAGTGAGTGAGTGAGTGAGTGAGTGAGTGAGTGAGTGAGTGAGTGAGTGAGTGAGTGAGTGAGTGAGTGAGTGAGTGGGTTGAGTGCTGTATGCGGTCAGTGGTCATATATCATTTACGAGGACCGTTAGCACCGGACAGAGATGATCTCGTCTCCTGCAGGCATCACGGCTACACACACACACATCCACTCCCACCAACGTCTAGAAAAGCGGGTCCAGAACTAGAGCTCGATCCAACAGGCAGAAACAGGTGAGCAACACCACACACACAACACACACACACACCACCCACACACGTCAGTTGAGTAATGTCCACAGCTGGCTAGCTCTGATCTTCCAGTAATGTAGTTGAAAAAGTTTGAAGTAACTCCAGTAGTAAGTCATACGTACTCACCATTACCAATATAATACACTTGTTTTTTTATTAGTAACATCTGGATACGAGAGAGAGAGACATGGGGTCTCTCAACCGGGCTGTGGTGGTTATGTGGCCTGCGGGCAGCTCCAAGCAACAGCCTGGTGGACCAAACTCTCACAAGTCAAGCCTGGCCTCGGGCCGGGCTTGGGAGTAGAACAACTCCCAGAACCCCATCAACCAGGTATCAACCAGGTCAGTTTTACAATATGTGCTCGATCCCAGAGTCAACCGGACACCTACAGGGTCTGAAGCCCACAGAACCAGAGCTCATCATCACAAGAAGGAACGCTAACTAAGAAATGCCCAGAGACCTGAAGCTGCACTATTAAAAGTTATGACAAGTTTGTAATAATAGATATTTGTATGGTCAGCACAGTAACCGAACCAGGCAATGTGATGTAGTCATTGCGCGAATTCGCCTTGGCTATAGACACATCTGGCAGGTTAGTGAGGCTTGAGCCACTACAGAATACTCAGATTGTAAACTCTG
>WNGS01074363.1:0-14077 GCA_020271785.1 Procambarus virginalis | reverse complement strand
TCAAACCACTAGGACAAAATCACAGAAGCTCTAGAAGAAAAGCAAAATGCAAGTCTGTGTATACCACATCTGCATTTTGCTTTTTCTTCTAGAGCTTCTGTGATTTTGTCATAGTGGTTGAGTAACTGTGACAGACAGGATCTTCCCCTCTAAATCCATGTTGTCCTGGGTTGGCAATTCATTGTTTCCATAAAACTAGAAATTTGATTCCTAATCACTCTTTCAAACACTTTTATTATGTGTGATGTTAGTGCAACTGGCCTATAATTTTTGGCCAAGGCTTTACTCCCCCCTTGTGCAAGGAGCTATATCTGCTGACTTAAGTGCTGCTGGTATCTCCCCTTTATCTAGGCTCTTTCTCCATATTACGCTGAGTGCTCTCGCTACTGGTACTTTACATTTCTTTATGAATATTGAATTCCATGAGTCAGGCCCAGGAACTGAGTGCATAGGCATATTGTCAAATTTCTCTTTCAAATTCTTCCGAGTTTGTGGTAATGTCCGTTATATTATCTGCAGCTTGAATATCATTAATAAAGAAGCTGTCTGGGTCATCAACTTTCAAGTTGTTTATTGGTGTGCTAAACATAGCCTCATACTGGCTTCTTAGAATTTCACTAAATTCTTTGTTGTCCTCGTGTACGTACCTTCATTTGTCATTAACGGTCCATACTGGTAAGGTTTTTATTTTGATTTGCGTATGTGAAAAATATTTAGGATTTTTCTTATCTCTTGATAGCTTTCTGTTCCAATTCCATTTCCTCAGACTCGTATGATCGCTTCAGCGTTTGTTCTATTTCTTCGATCTCCCTGCTTAGGCTTATTTTCCTTGCTTATGATAGTTGTGTCTGCCAAAGCATTTCCGTTATTTTTCCTTCTCCTGTACAGTCGTCTGCTTCTCTTTCTAGAGTGTTCCTCTTCTGACCCTCCTCACAGGCACGTGCTTCAAGCAGACCTTGTAAGCTTCAGCTGTCAGTTGAGCTATCCCTGTGTGGGAGTTTTGTCGCTTAAGACCGTCTCCCATTGAATGGTGAAGGTCTACATTTAGTTTTTCCCAATCCGATCATCTTATTGTTGAAACTGAATTGATTGAATATTCCTTCTCGCTTGTTGGGTCTCTAGACCTACTACCGTTATTTGTAGTTCGCACTTCAATGAGCTTATGGTCTGAGTATGAAGTATCTGAGATTGTTATGTCTGTGATTAGTTCATCATTGTTTGTGAATAACAATTTCAGTGTGTTTTCGTTCCTAGGTGGTTCTGTATCTGTTGATTGAGCGAGAATTTGTCACAGAATCTCAAAAGTTCTCTGACCTGTGGTTGGTTATTTCCCGGGTCATTCCCTGCAATGATATTTGTGTTTTGCCATTCTCCATCTTAGACTTGGTAAATTGAAATCACCAAGGAAGATAATATCTGGAGCTGGGTTTGCTAGGTTATCATGATGTTCTCTATTTTGTGCATCTGCTCTGTGAATTCCTCAACCGTTGATCTTGCGGTTTATATATTAAATATATAATTAGGTTTAGTTTCTCTACCTTAATTCCAAGTACCTCCACCACTCATTAGTTGAGTTTAGTATTAGTAGTTCTGTGCATACCAGGTCCTCTTTAATATACAGACCTACTCCTCCATTTGACCTAGTTTTTCTATCACATCTATAAATTATAATTTGGAATCCAGATTTCACACATCCATGTAATCTTTTGTATGAGGTTCCGTGAATGCCCCAAATATTGAGTTTGACTCTAATAGGAGGCCATTTATGAACTTACTTTATTTCTTGACTTTGGCATTAAACCTTGAATGTTTGCAAATATGAATGATTGTCCATAGGGTGTTTCACTTCTGGAAGGTTTTGGTAGTTCTCCCTCCCTTTAGGGCCACAAGCACCAGTGAGGGGCAGTGGGGGGGGGCCCAACCATTGCATGGGGGGGGCCACCCAGCTAACCAGGAGGATGGGGGGGGGCCAGCCGTGAAGGGGAGGTGGGGGGGTCCCCAGCACCAGTGAAGGGGCAGGTGGGGGGGGAGGGCCACCCAGCACCAGTGAAGGGGCAGGTGGGGGGGGGGGCCCCACCACCAGTGAAGGGCAGTCACCCACCACCAGTGAAGGGGCAGGTGGGTGGGGGCACCCAGCACAGTGAAGGGCAGGTGGGGGGGGCCACCCACACCAGTAAGGGGCAGGTGGGGGGGAGCACCCAGCACCAGTGAAGGGCCAGGTGGGGGGGCCACCCAGCACCAGTGAAGGGGCAGGTGGGGGGGGGCACCCAGCACCAGTGAAGGGGCAGGTGAGGGGGGGCCACCCAGCAACCAGTGAAGGGGCAGGTGGGGGGGGGCACCCACCAGAGCAAGACCCACACCAGTGAAGGGGCAGGTGGGGGGGGGCACCCAGCACCAGTGAAGGGGCAGGTGGGGGGGGGCCACCCACCACCAGTGAAGGGGCCAGGTCACCCACCACCAGTGAAGGGGCAGGTGGGGGGGGGCACCCAGCACCGGTGAAGGGGCAGGTGGGGGGGCACGCCAGTGAGGGGCAGTCACACCACCATAGGGCAGCACCCACCACCAGATGAAGGGGCAGGGTGGGGGGTGGGGGCGGTTGGGGGGCACCCAGCACCAGTCAAGGGGCAGGTGGGGGGGGGGCTCCCAGCAAGTGAAGGGGTGGGCGGTGGGGGGCACCCAGCAACCAGTGGAAGGGGCAGGGGGGGGGGGCCACCCAGCACCAGTGAAGGGGCAGGTGGGGGGGTCACCCAGCACCAGTGAAGGGGCAGGAGGGGGGAGGACCACAGCACCAGTGAAGGGGCAGGTGGGGGGGGGCACCCAGCCCCAGTGAAGGGGCAGGAGGTGGGGGGGCACCCAGCACCAGTAAAGGGGCAGGGTGGGGGGGGCACCCAGCACCAGTGAAGGGCAGGTGGGGGGGGGGGCCCCAGCACCTGTGAAGGGCGGTGGGGGGGCCACCCAGCACCCGTGAAGGGGCAGTGGGGGGGGCCACCCAGCACCAGTGAAGGGGGCAGGTGGGGGGCACCCAGCACCAGTGAAGGGGCAGGTGGTGGGGGGGGGCCACCCAGCACCAGTGAAGGGGCAGGTGGGGGGGGCACCCAGCACCAGTGAAGGGCCAGGTGGGGGGGGCCACCCCAGCACCAGTGAAGGGGCAGGTGGGTGGGGGCCACCCAGCACCAGTGAAGGGGCAGGTGGGGGGGTCACCCAGCACCAGTGAAGGGCAGGTTGGGGGGGCCACCCAGCACCAGTGAAGGGGCAGGGGTGGGGGGGGCACCCAGCACCAGTGAAGGGGCAGGTGGGGGGGTCACCCAGCACCAGTGAAGGGCCAGGTGGGGTGGGGCCACCCAGACATGAGGGGCAGTGGGGGGGCACCCACACCAGGAAGGGGGCAGGTGGGGGGGGGGCACCCAGCACCAGTGAAGGGCAGGTGGGGGGCACCCAGCACCGTGAAGGGGCAGGTGGGGGGGGCACCCAGCACCAGTGAAGGGGCAGTGTGGGGGGGGCCACCCAGCACCAGTGAAGGGGCAGGTGGGGGGGGGGAACCCGCACAGGAAGGGGCAGGTGGGGGGGGGCCACCCAGCACCAGTGGAAGGGGCAGGTGGGGGGGCCAGCACGAAGGGGCAGGTGGGGGGGGGGGCCACCCAGCACCATGGAAGGGGCAGGGGGGGGGCACCCAGCACCAGTGAAGGGGCAGGTGGGGGGGGGGGAGGTTGGTGGGGGAAGTGGGGCAGGTGGGGGGGCACCCAGCACCAGTGAAGGGGCATGGTGGGGGGGGGCCACCCAGCACCAGGAAGGGGCAGGTGGGGGGGCACCCAGCACAGTGAAGGGGCAGGTGGGGGGGGGTGTTGGGTGAGTGGGGGTGGGGGGGCCACCCAGCACCAGTGAAGGGCAGGTGGGGGGGCCACCCGCACCAGTGAAGGGGCAGGTGGGGGGGCACCCAGCACCAGTGAAGGGGGCAGGTGGGGGGGGGGCACCCAGCACCAGTGAAGGGGCAGGTGGGGGGGGCCACCAGCACCAGTGAAGGGGCAGAGTGGGGGGGGGGGCCACCCAGCACCAGTGAAGGGGCAGGTGGGGGGGGCCACCCAAGCACCAGTGAAGGGCCAGGTGGGGGGGCACCCAGTCACCAGTGAAGGGCAGGGGGGGGGGCCACCCGCACCAGTGAAGGGGCAGGTGGGGGGGGCCACCCACCACCATGAAGGGGCAGTGGGGGTCACCCACACCAGTGAAGGGGCAGGTGGGGGGGGCCCACCCAGCACCAGTGAAGGGGCAGGTGGGGGGGCCACCCAGCACCAGTGAAGGTGGCAGGTGGGGCCACCCAGCACCAGTGAAGGGGCAGGTGGGGGGGGGCACCCAGCACCAGTGAAGGGGCAGGTGGGGGGGCGCCACCCAGCACCAGTGAAGGAGCAGGTGGGGGGGGCACCCAGTCACCAGTGAAGGGGCAGGTGGGGGGGGGCCCACCCCGCACCAGTGAAGGGGGCAGTGGGGGGGCACCCAGCACCAGTGAAGGGGCAGGTGGGGGGGGTCACCCAGCACCAGTGAAGGGGCAGGTGGGGGGGGGCACCCAGCACCAGTGAAGGGGCAGGTGGGGGGGGCCACCAGCACCATGAAGGAGGGGGGGGCCACCCAGCACCAGGAAGGGGCAGGGGGGGGCCACCCAGCACCAGTGAAGGGGCAGGTGGTGGGGGGCCACCCAGCACCAGTGAAGGGGCAGGTGGGGGGGGCCCACCCCGCACCAGTGAAGGGGCAGGTGTGGGGGGGGGCCCACCCAGCACCAGTGAAGGGGCGGTGGTGGGGGGCCACCTCACCAGTGAAGGCAGTGGGGGCACCCCCAGTGAAGGGGCAGGTGGGGGGGCACACCCAGCACTCAGTGAAGGGGCAGGTGGTGGGGTGCCGGCTTCGCATCTCCCCTTTAAAAAGTACACAAAACCTTGCATGGACCTCCAGGTGCTCCCCGTCCTTGGTCCCAACTGTCTTTCCCTCCCACGGTGTTATCCTGCCCTCCTGCGGTGTTATCCTGCCCTCCACGGTGTTATCATGCCCATCCTCCGGTGTTATCCTGCACTCCTACGGTGTTATCCTGACCTCCCAGACCATGGGAGGGACCAGGATAAGACCATGGGAAGGCAGGATAAGATACCATGATAGGAAGGCAGGATCAGACCATGGGAGGGCATGACCTCCCACGGTACTTATCCTGCCCTCCTATGGTCTTATCCTGCCCTCCCACGGTCTTATCCTGCCCTCCCCACTGTCTTATCCTGCCCTTCCACGGTCTTATCTTGCCCTCCCACGGTCTTATCCTGCCCCTCCCCACGGTGCTTATCCTGCATTCCCGGTCTTATCCTGCCCTTTCACGGTCTTATCCTGCTCTCCCATGGTCATTATCCTGCCCTCCCACGGTCCTTATCACTGCCCTCACGGTCTTTCTCCTGCCCTTTCACGGTCTTATCCTGCTCTTCCCTATGGTCTTATCCTGCCCTCCCACGGTCCTTATCCTGCCCTTCCACGGTCTTATCCTGCCCGTCCACGGTCTTATCCTGCCCTTTCACGGTCTTATCCTGCCCTCACACCACGGTCTTATATTCCCTGCCCTCCTATGGTCTTATCCTGCCTCCCTATGGTCTTATCCTGCCCCCTCCCCATGGTCTTATCCTGCCCTCCTATGGTCTTATCCTGCCCTCCCATCGTCTTATCCTGCCCTCCTATGGTCTTATCCTGCCCCTCCCATGGTCTTATCCTGCCCTCTCATGGTCCTTATCCCTGCCCTGTCCCCTGGTCCTTATCCTGACACTCTCATGGTCATTATCCTGCCCTCCCATGGTCTGTATCTCGCACTCACATGGTCTGATCCTGCCCCTCACACTGGTCTATCCTGCCCTCCTATGGTCTTATCCTGCCCTCCCATTGAATAATCCTACACAGTGTTTACAAGAGAGAATGGATAAGCACCTTCCAAAGGATCCTGATCAAACCAAGCGGTGATTCATACGTCGGGCTGCGCGCAGCCGCGTCCAAACAGCCTGGTTGATCAGTCCGCCAACCAGGAGACCTGGTCAACGAACCGGGCCGCGAGGTCGCTAAGCCCCTGAAACACCTCAAGGTAACATGCTGGTGGGAGTGGTATTAATCAGTCCACAGCAAACCAGGGCGTCATACCCTGACACCGACATACACCTGACACACACACCTGATACCCCACACCTGACACACACACCTGGACACCCACACCAGACAAACTACATTCTATACCCACCCAACAAACGGGTACCCTTCTCAAACTTGCACAAAGGAGCCTTCAGAATCCTATAATTAACCTAGGTAAGACCTAACTCTTGAGTATGCAGCCCTGAAATGGACTTATCCTGTCGTCGCACTGATAGGTCAATTTTGTATACCTGGAGCATACCTGGAGAGGGTTCTGGGATCTCTTCTACTCCCCCAGCCCGGCCCGAGGCCCCAGTCTTGACTTGTGTGAGTTTGGTCCACCATTATGTTGCTTGGAGCGGCCCGCAGGCCCCATCCACCAACCACAGGCCCGGTTGGGCCGGAACTCCTTGGAGGATAAATCTAGTTTCCTCTTGAAGATGTCCACGGGTTGTTCCGGCAATATTTAAATAATCTCTGGGAGAGGACATTGAACAATCGTGGACCTCTGAGGTTTATACAGTGTTCTCTGATTGTGCCTATGGCACCTCTGCTCTTCAACTGGTTCTATTCTGCAGTTCCTTCCATATGCTTCACGCCAGGACGTTGTTATTGTACTGTGTAGATTTGGTACTTGGCAATCCAGTATTTTCCACGTGTATATTGTTTGATATCTCTCTCGTCCGTCTTTCTAGTGAGTACATTTGGAAGGGCTTTGAGACGATTCACAATCAATTTAGGTGCTTTATCGCGTCTATGCGCGGCAGAGAATATGTTTTCTGTATGCCCTCTAATTTCAGCAATCTCGTCTGCTCTGAAGGGGGAAGTGAGTACTGAGCAGTACTCGAGACGGACAACACAGTGACTTAAAGAGTAAAACCATTGTGATGGGATTCCCTGGATTTGAAAGTTCTTCGCAATCCATCCTTTCGTTTTTCTGGCTGTCGCACTATTGTAACTGTGACAGACAGGATCTTCTCCCGCTCTAAATCCATGTTGTCCTGGGTTGTGCAATTCATTGTTTTCCATAAAACTAGAAATTTGATTCCTAATCACTCTTTCAAAACACTTTATTATTGTGTGATGTTAGTGCAACTGGCCTATAATTTTTGGCCAAGGCTTTACTCCCCCTTGTGCAACGGAGCTATATCTGCTGACTTAAGTGCTGCTGGTATCTCCCCTGTATCCAGGCTCTTTCTCCATATTACGCTGAGTGCTCTCGCTACTGGTACTTTACATTTCTTTATGAATATTGAATTCCATGAGTCAGGCCCAGGAACTGAGTGCATAGGCATATTGTCAATTTCTCTTTCAAATTCTTCCGAGTTTGTGGTAATGTCCGTTATATTTCTGCAGCTTGAATCATTAATAAAGAAGCTGTCTGGGTCATCAACTTTCAAGTTGTTTATTGGTGTGCTAAACATAGCCTCATACTGGCTTCTTAGAATTTCACTAAATTCTTTGTTGTCCTCTGTGTACGTACCTTCATTTGTAATTAACGGTCCAATACTGGTCAGGCTTTTTATTTTGATTTTGCGTATGTGAAAAATATTTCGGATTTTGTCTTTATCTCTTGTATAGCTTTCTGTTCCAATTCCATTTCCTCAGACTCATATGATCGCTTCAGCGTTTGTTCTATTTCTTCGATCTCCCTGCTTAGGCTTATTTTCCTTGCTTATGATAGTTGTGTCTGCCAAAGCATTTCCGTTATTTTTTCCTTCTCCTGTACAGTCGTCTGCGTTCTCTTTCTAGAGTGTTCCTCTTTCTGACCCTCCTCACAGGCACGTGCTTCAAGCAGACCTTGTAAGCTTCAGCTGTCAGTTGAGCTATTCCCTGTGTGGGAGTTTTGTCGCTTAAGACCGTCTCCCATTGAATGGTTGAAAGGTCTACATTTATTTTTTCCCAGTCGATCATCTTATTGTTGAAATTGAATTGATTGAATATTCCTTCTCGCTTGTTG
Source organism: Procambarus virginalis (assembly GCA_020271785.1). Lineage (NCBI taxonomy): Eukaryota > Metazoa > Arthropoda > Malacostraca > Decapoda > Cambaridae > Procambarus > Procambarus virginalis. Next base: position 5,976 of record WNGS01074363.1, on the reverse strand, counting down.
GGTCTCTTAGATCTACTACCGTTATTTATGCTAGTTCGCACTTCAATGAGCTTATGGTCTGAGTATGAAGTATCTGAGATTGTTATGTCTCTGATTAGTTCATCATTGTTTGTGAATAACAAGTCTAGTGTGTTTTCGTTCCTAGTTGGTTCTGTAATCTGTTGATTGAGCGAGAATTTGTCACAGAATCTCAAAGTTCTCTGACCTGTGGTTGGTTATTTCCGGGTCATTCCCTGCAATGATATTTGTGTTTGCCATTCTCCATCTTAGACTTGGTAAATTGAAATCACCAGGAAGATAATATCTGGAGCTGGGTTTGCTAGGTTATCAAGTATGTTCTCTATTTTGTGCATCTGCTCTGTGAATTCCTCAACCGTTGTATCTGGCGGTTTATATATTAGAATAATAATTAGGTTTAGTTTCTCTACCTTAATTCCAAGTACCTCCACCACCTCATTAGTTGAGTTTAGTAGTTCTGTGCATACCAGGTCCTCTTTAATATACAGACCTACTCCTCCATTTGACCTAGTTTTTCTATCACATCTATATAAATTATAATTTGGAATCCAGATTTCACCATCCATGTAATCTTTTGTATGAGTTTCCGTGAATGCCCCAAATATTGAGTTTGACTCTAATAGGAGGCCATTTATGAACTTAACTTTATTTCTTGACTTTGGCATAAACCTTGAATGTTTGCAAATATGAATGATTGTCCATATTGTGTGTCACTTCTGGAAGGTTTTGGTAGTTCTCCCTCCTCTTTGGTAGGGGCCACCCAGCACCAGTGAAGGGGCAGGTGGGGGGGGGCCACCCAGCACCAGTGAAGGGGCAGGTGGGGGGGGGCCACCCAGCACCAGTGAAGGGGCAGGTGGGGGGGGGGCACCCAGCACCAGTGAAGGGGCAGGTGGGGGGGTCACCCAGCACCAGTGAAGGGGCAGGTGGGGGGGGGAGCCACCCAGCACCAGTGAAGGGGCAGGTGGGGGGGGGGCCACCCACCACCAGTGAAGGGGCAAGTCACCCACCACCAGTGAAGGGGCAGGTGGGTGGGGGCCACCCAGCACCAGTGAAGGGGCAGGTGGGGGGGCCACCCACCACCAGTTAAGGGGCAGGTGGGGGGGAGCCACCCAGCACCAGTGAAGGGGCAGGTGGGGGGGGGGCACCCAGCACCAGTGAAGGGGCAGGTGGGGGGGGGCACCCAGCACCAGTGAAGGGGCAGGTGAGGGGGGCCACCCAGCACCAGTGAAGGGGCAGGTGGGGGGGGGGCCACCCACCACCAGTGAAGGGGCAAGTCACCCACCACCAGTGAAGGGGCAGGTGGGGGGGGGGCACCCAGCACCAGTGAAGGGGCAGGTGGGGGGGGCCACCCACCACCAGTGAAGGGGCAAGTCACCCACCACCAGTGAAGGGGCAGGTGGGGGGGGCACCCAGCACCAGTGAAGGGGCAGGTGGGGGGGGCACCCAGCACCAGTGAAGGGGCAAGTCACCCACCACCAGTGAAGGGGCAAGTCACCCACCACCAGTGAAGGGGCAGGTGGGGGGGGCCACCCAGCACCAGTAAAGGGGCAGGTGGGGGGGGCACCCAGCACCAGTGAAGGGGCAGGTGGGGGGGGGCACCCAGCACCAGTGAAGGGGCAGGTGGGGGGGGGCACCCAGCACCAGTGAAGGGGCAGGTGGGGGGGGCCACCCAGCACCAGTGAAGGGGCAGGTGGGGGGGGCACCCAGCACCAGTGAAGGGGCAGGTGGGGGGGGCCACCCAGCACCAGTGAAGGGGCAGGTGGGGGGGGGCCACCCAGCACCAGTGAAGGGGCAGGTGGGGGGGGGCACCCAGCACCAGTAAAGGGGCAGGTGGGGGGGCACCCAGCACCAGTGAAGGGGCAGGGGGGGGGGGGCCACCCAGCACCAGTGAAGGGGCAGGTGGGTGGGGCCACCCAGCACCAGTGAAGGGGCAGGTGGGGGGGGCCACCCAGCACCAGTGAAGGGGCAGGTGGGGGGCACCCAGCACCAGTGAAGGGGCAGGTGGGGGGGGGCCACCCAGCACCAGTGAAGGGGCAGGTGGGGGGGCACCCAGCACCAGTGAAGGGCCAGGTGGGGGGGCCACCCAGCACCAGTGAAGGGGCAGGGGGGGGCCACCCAGCACCAGTGAAGGGGCAGGTGGGGGGTCACCCAGCACCAGTGAAGGGCCAGGTTGGGGGGCCACCCAGCACCAGTGAAGGGGCAGGGGGGGGGGGCACCCAGCACCAGTGAAGGGGCAGGTGGGGGGCCACCCAGCACCAGTGAAGGGCCAGGTGGGGGGAGGCCACCCAGCACCAGTGAAGGGGCAGGTGGGGGGGGGCCACCCAGCACCAGTGAAGGGGCAGGTGGGGGGGGCCACCCAGCACCAGTGAAGAGGCAGGTGGGGGGTCACCCAGCACCAGTGAAGGGGCAGGTGGGGGGGGCACCCAGCACCAGTGAAGGGGCAGGTGGGGGGGGCCACCCAGCACCAGTGAAGGGGCAGGGGGGGGGGGGCACCCAGCACCAGTGAAGGGGCAGGTGGGGGGGGGCCACCCAGCACCAGTGAAGGGGCAGGTGGAGGGGGCACCCAGCACCAGTGAAGGGGCAGGTGGGGGGGGCCACCCAGCACCAGTGAAGGGGCAGGTGGGGGGGGGGGCACCCAGCACCAGTGAAGGGGCAGGTGGGGGGGGGCCACCCAGCACCAGTGAAGGGGCAGGTGGAGGGGGCACCCAGCACCAGTGAAGGGGCAGGTGGGGGGGGCCACCCAGCACCAGTGAAGGGGCAGGTGGGGGGGCACCCAGCACCAGTGAAGGGGCAGGTGGGGGGGGGCACCCAGCACCAGTGAAGGGGCAGGTGGGGGGGGCCACCCAGCACCAGTGAAGGGGCAGGTGGGGGGGGCCACCCAGCACCAGTGAAGGGGCAGGTGGGGGGGGGAGCCACCCAGCACCAGTGAAGGGGCAGGTGGGGGGGGGCACCCAGCACCAGTGAAGGGGCAGGTGGGGGGGGCCACCCAGCACCAGTGAAGGGGCAGGTGGGGGGGGGCCACCCAGCACCAGTGAAGGGGCAGGTGGGGGGGGGGCCACCCAGCACCAGTGAAGGGGCAGGTGGGGGGGGCACCCAGCACCAGTGAAGGGGCAGGTGGGGGGGCCACCCAGCACCAGTGAAGGGGCAGGTGGGGGGGGCCACCCACCACCAGTGAAGGGGCAAGTCACCCACCACCAGTGAAGGGGCAGGTGGGGGGGGGCCACCCAGCACCAGTGAAGGGGCAGGTGGGGGGGCCACCCACCACCAGTGAAGGGGCAAGTCACCCACCACCAGTGAAGGGGCAGGTGGGGGGGGGCACCCAGCACCAGTGAAGGGGCAGGTGGGGGGGGGCCACCCAGCACCAGTGAAGGGGCAGGTGGGGGGGGCACCCAGCACCAGTGAAGGGGCAGGTGGGGGGGGCCACCCAGCACCAGTGAAGGGGCAGGTGGGGGGGCACCCAGCACCAGTGAAGGGGCAGGTGGGGGGGGGCACCCAGCACCAGTGAAGGGGCAGGTGGGGGGGGGGCACCCAGCACCAGTGAAGGGGCAGGTGGGGGGGGCCACCCAGCACCAGTGAAGGGGCAGGTGGGGGGGGGCCACCCAGCACCAGTGAAGGGGCAGGTGGGGGGGGCACCCAGCACCAGTGAAGGGGCAGGTGGGGGGGGCCACCCAGCACCAGTGAAGGGGCAGGTGGGGGGGGCCACCCAGCACCAGTGAAGGGGCAGGTGGGGGGGGGGCCACCCAGCACCAGTGAAGGGGCAGGTGGGGGGGGCACCCAGCACCAGTGAAGGGGCAGGTGGGGGGGCCACCCAGCACCAGTGAAGGGGCAGGTGGTGGGGTGCCGGCTTCGCATCTCCCTTTAAAAAGTACACAAAACCTTGCATGGACCTCCAGGTGCTCCCCGTCCTTGGTCCCAACTGTCTTCCCTCCTACGGTGTTATCCTGCCCTCCTACGGTGTTATCCTGCCCTCCCACGGTGTTATCATGCCCTCCTACGGTGTTATCCTGCCCTCCTACGGTGTTATCCTGCCCTCCCAGACCATGGGAGGGCAGGATAAGACCATGGGAAGGCAGGATAAGACCATGGGAAGGCAGGATAAGACCATGGGAGGGCATGACCTCCCACGGTCTTATCCTGCCCTCCTATGGTCTTATCCTGCCCTCCCACGGTCTTATCCTGCCCTCCCACGGTCTTATCCTGCCCTTCCACGGTCTTATCTTGCCCTCCCACGGTCTTATCCTGCCCTCCCACGGTCTTATCCTGCCCTTCCACGGTCTTATCCTGCCCTTTCACGGTCTTATCCTGCTCTCCCATGGTCTTATCCTGCCCTCCCACGGTCTTATCCTGCCCTCCCACGGTCTTATCCTGCCCTTTCACGGTCTTATCCTGCTCTCCCATGGTCTTATCCTGCCCTCCCACGGTCTTATCCTGCCCTTCCACGGTCTTATCCTGCCCTTCCACGGTCTTATCCTGCCCTTTCACGGTCTTATCCTGCCCTCCCACGGTCTTATCCTGCCCTCCTATGGTCTTATCCTGCCTTCCTATGGTCTTATCCTGCCCTCCCATGGTCTTATCCTGCCCTCCTATGGTCTTATCCTGCCCTCCTATGGTCTTATCCTGCCCTCCTATGGTCTTATCCTGCCCTCCCATGGTCTTATCCTGCCCTCTCATGGTCTTATCCTGCCCTCCCATGGTCTTATCCTGCCCTCTCATGGTCTTATCCTGCCCTCCCATGGTCTTATCCTGCCCTCACATGGTCTTATCCTGCCCTCACATGGTCTTATCCTGCCCTCACATGGTCTTATCCTGCCCTCCCATTGAATAATCCTACACAGTGTTCAAGAGAGAACTGGATAAGCACCTCAAAGGATACCTGATCAACCAAGCTGTGATTCATACGTCAGGCTGCGAGCAGCCGCGTCCAACAGCCTGGTTGATCAGTCCAGCAACGAGTAGCCTGGTCGACGACCGGGCCGCGAGGTCGCTGAGCCCCGAAAACACCTCAAGGTAACATGTGGTGGGAGTGTATTAATCAGTCCACAGCAAACCTGGCGTCATACCTGACACCCAGACCTGACACACACACCTGATACCAACAGGACACACACACCTGACACCCACACCAGACAAACTACATTCTATACCCACCCAACAACGGGTACCCTTCTCAAACTTGCACAAAGGAGCCTTCAGAATCCTATAATTAACCTAGGTAAGACCTACTCTGAGTATGCAGCCCTGAAATGGACTTATCCTGTCGTCGCACTGATAGGTCCAATTTTGTATACCTGGAGCATACCTGGAGAGGGTTCTGGGATTCTTCTACTCCCCCAGCCCGGCCCGAGGCCAGGCTGGACTTGTGAGAGTTTGGTCCACCAGGCTGTTGCTTGGAGCGGCCCGCAGGCCCACATACCCACCACAGCCGGATGGTCCGGAACTCTTGGAGGAATAAATCTAGTTTCCTCTTGAAGATGTCACGGTTGTTCCGGCAATATTTCTTATAGTCGCTGGGAGGACATTGAACAACCGTGGACCTCTGATGTTTATACAGTGTTCTCTGATTGTGCCTATGGCACCTCTGCTCTTCACTGGTTCTATTCTGCATTTCCTTCCATATCGTTCACTCCAGTACGTTGTTATTTTACTGTGTAGATTTGGTACTTGGCAATCCAGTATTTCCACGGTATATGTTTGATATCTCTCTCGTCTTCTTTCTAGTGAGTACATTTGGAGGGCTTTGAGACGATTCCAATAATTTAGGTGCTTATCGCGTCTATGCGTCCGTATATGTTCTGTATTCCCTCTATTTCAGCAACTCTCCTGCTCTGAAGGGGGAAGTGAGTACTGAGCAGTACTCGAGACGGGACAACACAAGTGACTTGAAGAGTACAACCATTGTGATGGGATCCCTGGAGTTGAAAGTTCTCGCAATCCATCCTATCGTTTTTCTGGCTGTCG
>WNGS01074334.1:0-18640 GCA_020271785.1 Procambarus virginalis | reverse complement strand
CAAGCAGATAGGAGAAGAGGGGGAAGAAAACGAAACATAATGAAAGGGAAAAACGATCCGGCACCAATTAGAGAAGACAGCACCAGGAGTGCAAGGCCACAAAAGGACAGAGGACTGTCCCACGGAGCATCACACTCCGGCAGCCGTATACGAAGCCCCCTCACGACGCCAACGGGCCGGATGGCGAGGGGGTAGTTCTGGGAGAGACCACAGTCTACAGGTCTGGGACCATAGTTCTGGGAGAGACCACAGTGTACAGGTCTGGGACCATAGTTCTGGGAGAGACCACAGTGTACAGGTCTGGGACCATAGTTCTGGGAGAGACCACAGTGTACAGATCTGGACCATAGTTCTGGGAGAGACCACAGTGTACAGGTCTGGAACCAGTTCTGGGAGAGACCACAGTGTACAGGTCTGGAACCAGTTCTGGGAGAGACCACAGTGTACAGGTCTGGGTCCATAGTTCTGGGAGAGACCACAGTGGTCTGGGACCATAGTTCTGGGAGAGACCACAGTGGTCTGGGACCATAGTTCTGGGAGAGACCACAGTGGTCTGGGACCATAGTTCTGGGAGAGACCACAGTGTACTGGTCTGGGACCATAGTTCTGGGAGAGACCACAGTGTACAGGTCTGGGACCATAGTTCTGGGAGAGACCACAGTGGTCTGGGAACATAGTTCTGGGAGAGAACACAGTGTACAGGTCTGGGACCATAGTTCTGGGAGAGACCACAGTGGTCTGGGACCATAGTTCTGGGAGAGACCACAGTGGTCTGGGACCATAGTTCTGGGAGAGACCACAGTGGTCTGGGACCATAGTTCTGGGAGAGACCACAGTGGTCTGGGACCATAGTTCTGGGAGAGACCACAGTGGTCTGGGACCATAGTTCTGGGAGAGACCACAGTGTAAAGGTCTGGGACCATAGTTCTGGGAGAGACCACAGTGTACAGGTCTGGGCCCAAAGTTCTGGGAGAGACCACAGTGTACAGGTCTGGGACCATAGTTCTGGGAGAGACCACAGTGTACAGGTCTGGGACCATAGTTCTGGGAGAGACCACAGTGTACAGGTCTGGGACCATAGTTCTGGGAGAGACCACAGTGCACAGGTCTGGGACCATAGTTCTGGGAGAGACCACAGTGGTCTGGGACCATAGTTCTGGGAGAGACCACAGTGGTCTGGGACCATAGTTCTGGGAGAGATCACAGTGGTCTGGGACCATAGTTCTGGGAGAGACCACAGTGTACAGGTCTGGGACCATAGTTCTGGGAGAGACAACAGTGGTCTTGGACCATAGTTCTGGGAGAGACCACAGTGAACAGGTCTGGGTCCACAGTTCTGGGAGACCACAGTGGTCTGGGACCATAGTTCTGGGAGAGACCACAGTGTAAAGGTCTGGGACCATAGTTCTGGGAGAGACCACAGTGTACAGGTCTGGGACCATAGTTCTGGGAGAGACCACAGTGTACAGGTCTGGGACCATAGTTCTGGGAGAGACCACAGTGTACAGGTCTGGGACCATAGTTCTGGGAGAGACCACAGTGCACAGGTCTGGGACCATAGTTCTGGGAGAGACCACAGTGGTCTGGGACCATATTTCTGGGAGAGACCACAGTGGTCTGGGACCATAGTTCTGGGAGAGATCACAGTGGTCTGGGACCATAGTTCTGGGAGAGACCACAGTGTACAGGTCTGGGACCATAGTTCTGGGAGAGACCAGTGTGTACAGTTCTGGGACCATAGTTCTGGGAGAGACCACAGTGTACAGGTCTGGGACTGTAGTTCTTGGAGAGACCACAGTGTACAGTTCTGGGACCATAGTTCTGGAGAGACCACGGTGTACTGGTCTGGGACCATAGTTCTGGGAGAGACCACAGTGTACTGGTCTGGGACCATAGTTCTGAGAGAGACCATAGTGTACAGGTCTGCGACCATAGTTCTGGGAGAGACCACAGTGTACAGGTCTGGGCCCATAGTTCTGGGAGAGACCACAGTGGTCTGGGACCATAGTTCTGGGAGAGACCACAGTGTAAGGTCTGGGACCATAGTTCTGGGAGAGACCACAGTGTACAGATCTGGGACTATAATTCTGGGAGAGACCACAGTGTACTGGTCTGGGACCATAGTTCTGGGAGAGACCACAGTGTACAGGTCTGGGACCATAGTTCTGGGAGAGACCACAGTGTACAGGTCTGGAACCAGTTCTGGGAGAGACCACAGTGTACAGGTCTGGGACCATAAGTCTGGGAGAGACCACAGTGTACAGGTCTGGGACCATAGGTCTGGGAGAGACCACAGTGGTCTGAGACCATAGTTCTGAGAGAGACCACAGTGTACAGGTCTGGGACCATAGTTCTGGGAGAGACCACAGTGTACAAGTCTGGGACCATAGTTCTGGGCGAGACCACAGTGTACAGGTCTGGGACCATAGTTCTGGGAGAGACCACAGTGGTCTGAGACCATAGTTCTGGAGAGACCACAGTGTACAGGTCTGGGACCATAGTTCTGGGAGAGACCACAGTGTACAAGTCTGGGACCATAGTTCTGGGAGAGACCACAGTGTACAGGTCTGGGACCATAGTTCTGGGAGAGACCACAGTGTACAGGTCTGGGACCATAGTTCTGGGAGAGACCACAGTGTACAGGTCTGGGACCATAGTTCTGGGAGAGACCACAGTGTACAGGTCTGGGACCAAAGTTCTGGGAGAGACCTCAGTGGTCTGGGACCATAGTTCTGGGAGAGACCACGGTGGTCTGGGACCATAGTTCTGGGAGAGACCACAGTGGACTGGGACCATAGTTCTGGGAGAGACCACAGTGTACTGGTCTGGGACCATAGTTCTGGGAGAGAACAGTGTACAGGTCTGGGACCATAGTTCTGGGAGAGACCACAGTGGTCTGGGACCATAGTTCTGGGAGAGACCACAGTGGTCTGGGACCATAGTTCTGGGAGAGACCACAGTGTACAGGTCTGGGACCATAGTTCTGGGAGAGACCACAGTGGTCTGGGACCATAGTTCTGGGAGAGACCACAGTGTACAGGTCTGGGACCATAGTTCTGGGAGAGACCACAGTGGTATGGGAACATAGTTCTGGGAGAGACCACAGTGTAAAGGTCTGGGACCATAGTTCTGGGAGAGACCACAGTGGTCTGGGACCATAGTTCTGGGAGAGACCACAGTGGTCTGGGACCATAGTTCTGGGAGAGACCACAGTGGTATGGGAACATAGTTCTGGGAGAGACCACAGTGGTCTGGGAACATAGTTCTGGGAGAGAACACAGTGTACAGGTCTGGGACCATAGTTCTGGGAGAGACCACAGTGGTCTGGGACCATAGTTCTGGGAGAGACCACAGTGTAAAGGTCTGGGACCATATTCTGGGAGAGACCACAGTGTACAGGTCTGGGCCCATAGTTCTGGGAGAGACCACAGTGTACAGGTCTGGGACCATAGTTCTGGGAGAGACCACAGTGTACAGGTCTGGGGCAATAGTTCTGGGAGAGACCACAGTGCACAGGTCTGGGACCATAGTTCTGGGAGAGACCACAGTGGTCTGGGACCATAGTTCTGGGAGAGACCACAGTGGTATGGGACCATAGTTCTGGGAGATCACAGTGGTCTGGGACCATAGTTCTGGGAGAGACCACAGTGTACAGGTCTGGGACCATAGTTCTGGGAGAGACCACAGTGTACAGATCTGGGACTATAATTCTGGGAGAGACCACAGTGTACAGGTCTGGGACCATAGTTCTGGGAGAGACCACAGTGTACAGGTCTGGGACCATAGTTCTGGGAGAGACCACAGTGTACAGATCTGGGACCATAGTTCTGGGAGAGACCACAGTGTACAGATCTGGGACCATAGTTCTGGGAGAGACCACAGTGAACAGGTCTGGGACCATAGTTCTGGGAGAGACCACAGTGTACAGGTCTGGGACCATAGTTCTGGGAGAGACCACAGTGTACAGGTCTGGAACCAGTTCTGGGAGAGACCACAGTGTACAGGTCTGGGACCATAAGTCTGGGAGAGACCACAGTGTACAGGTCTGGGACCATAGGTCTGGGAGAGACCACAGTGGTCTGAGACCATAGTTCTGAGAGAGACCACAGTGTACAGGTCTGGGACCATAGTTCTGGGAGAGACCACAGTGTACAAGTCTGGGACCATAGTTCTGGGCGAGACCCCAGTGTACAGGTCTGGGACCATAGTTCTGGGAGAGACCACAGTGGTCTGAGACCATAGTTCTGAGAGAGACCACAGTGTACAGGTCTGGGACCATAGTTCTGGGAGAGACCACAGTGTACAAGTCTGGGAACATAGTTCTGGGAGAGACCTCAGTGGTTGGGACCATAGTTCTGGGAGAGACCGCAGTGTACAGGTCTGGGACCATAGTTCTGGGAGAGACCACAGTGTACAGGTCTGGGACCATAGTTCTGGGAGAGACCACAGTGTACAGGTCTGGGACCATAGTTCTGGGAGAGACCACAGTGTACAGGTCTGGGACCAAAGTTCTGGGAGAGACCTCAGTGGTCTGGGACCATAGTTCTGGGAGAGACCACAGTGGTCTGGGACCATAGTTCTGGGAGAGACCACAGTGGTCTGGGACCATAGTTCTGGGAGAGACCACAGTGTACTGGTCTGGGACCATAGTTCTGGGAGAGACCAGTGTGTACAGGTCTGGGACCATAGTTCTGGGAGAGACCACAGTGGTCTGGGACCATAGTTCTGGGAGAGACCACAGTGGTCTGGGACCATAGTTCTGGGAGAGACCACAGTGTCCAGGTCTGGGACCATAGTTCTGGGAGACCACAGTGTACAGGTCTGGGACCATAGTTCTGGGAGAGACCACAGTGGTATGGGAACATAGTTCTGGGAGAGAACACAGTGTAAAGGTCTGGGACCATAGTTCTGGGAGAGACCACAGTGGTCTGGGATCATAGTTCTGGGAGAGACCACAGTGGTCTGGGACCATAGTTCTGGGAGAGACCACAGTGTAAAGGTCTGGGACCATAATTCTGGGAGAGACCACAGTGTACAGGTCTGGGCCCATAGTTCTGGGAGAGACCACAGTGTACAGGTCTGGGACCATAGTTCTGGGAGAGACAACAGTGGTCTTGGACTATAGTTCTGGGAGAGACCACAGTGTACAGATCTGGGACCATAGTTCTGGGAGAGACAACAGTGGTCTTGGACTATAGTTCTGGGAGAGACCATAGTGAACAGGTCCGGGTCCACAGTTCTGGGAGAGACCACAGTGGTCTGGGACCATAGTTCTGGGAGAGACCACAGTGTACAGGTCTGGGCCCATAGTTCTGGGAGAGACCACAGTGTACAGGTCTGGGACCATAGTTCTGGGAGAGACCACAGTGTACAGGTCTGGGACCATAGTTCTGGGAGAGACCACAGTGTACAGGTCTGGGACCATAGTTCTGGGAGAGACCACAGTGCACAGGTCTGGGACCATAGTTCTGGGGGAGACCACAGTGGTCTGGGACCATAGTTCTGGGAGAGACCACAGTGGTCTGGGACCATAGTTCTGGGAGAGATCACAGTGGTCTGGGACCATAGTTCTGGGAGAGACCACAGTGTACAGGTCTGGGACCATTGTTCTGGGAGAGACAACAGTGGTTTTGGACCATAGTTCTGGGAGAGACCACAGTGTACAGGTCTGGGACCATAGTTCTGGGAGAGACCACAGTGTACAGGTCTGGGACCATAGTTCTGGGAGAGACCACAGTGTACAGGTCTGGGACCATAGTTCTGGGAGAGACCACAGTGGTCTGGGACCATAGTTCTGGGAGAGACCACAGTGGTCTGGGACCATAGTTCTGGGAGAGACCACAGTGGTCTGGGACCATAGTTCTGGGAGAGACCACAGTGTACTGGTCTGGGACCATAGTTCTGGGAGAGACCACAGTGTACAGGTCTGGGACCATAGTTCTGGGAGAGACCACAGTGGTCTGGGACCATAGTTCTGGGAGAGAACACAGTGTACAGGTCTGGGACCATAGTTTCTGGGAGAGACCACAGTGGTCTGGGACCATAGTTCTGGGAGAGACCACAGTGGTCTGGGACCATAGTTCTGGAGAGACCACAGTGGTCTGGGACCATAGTTCTGGGAGAGACCACAGTGGTCTGGGACCATAGTTCTGGGAGAGACCACAGTGTAAAGGTCTGGGACCATAGTTCTGGGAGAGACCACAGTGTACAGGTCTGGGCCCAAAGTTCTGGGAGAGACCACAGTGTACAGGTCTGGGACCATAGTTCTGGGAGAGACCACAGTGTACAGGTCTGGGACCATAGTTCTGGGAGAGACCACAGTGTACAGGTCTGGGACCATAGTTCTGGGAGAGACCACAGTGCACAGGTCTGGGACCATAGTTCTGGGAGAGACCACAGTGGTCTGGGACCATAGTTCTGGGAGAGACCACAGTGGTCTGGGACCATAGTTCTGGGAGAGACCACAGTGGTCTGGGACCATAGTTCTGGGAGAGACCACAGTGTACAGGTCTGGGACCATAGTTCTGGGAGAGACAACAGTGGTCTTGGACCATAGTTCTGGGAGAGACCACAGTGAACAGGTCTGGGACCACAGTTCTGGGAGACCACAGTGGTCTGGGACCATAGTTCTGGGAGAGACCACAGTGTAAAGGTCTGGGACCATAGTTCTGGGAGAGACCACAGTGTACAGGTCTGGGCCCATAGTTCTGGGAGAGACCACAGTGTACAGGTCTGGGACCATAGTTCTGGGAGAGACCACAGTGTACAGGTCTGGGACCATAGTTCTGGGAGAGACCACAGTGTACAGGTCTGGGACCATAGTTCTGGGAGAGACCACAGTGCACAGGTCTGGGACCATAGTTCTGGGAGAGACCACAGTGGTCTGGGACCATAGTTCTGGGAGAGACCACAGTGGTCTGGGACCATAGTTCTGGGAGAGATCACAGTGGTCTGGGACCATAGTTCTGGGAGAGACCACAGTGTACAGGTCTGGGACCATAGTTCTGGGAGAGACCAGTGTGTACAGTTCTGGGACCATAGTTCTGGGAGAGACCACAGTGTACAGGTCTGGGACCATAGTTCTTGGAGAGACCACAGTGTACAGTTCTGGGACCATAGTTCTGGGAGAGACCACAGTGTACTGGTCTGGGACCATAGTTCTGGGAGAGACCACAGTGTACAGGTCTGGGACCATAGTTCTGGGAGAGACCACAGTGTACAGGTCTGGGACCATAGTTCTGGGAGAGACCACAGTGGTCTGGGACCATAGTTCTGGGAGAGACCACAGTGTACAGTCTGGGACCATAGTTCTGGGAGAGACCACAGTGTGGTCTGGGACCATAGTTCTGGGAGAGACCACAGTGTACAGGTCTGGAACCAGTTCTGGGAGAGACCACAGTGTACAGGTCTGGGACCATAGTTCTGGGAGAGACCACAGTGTACAGGTCTGGGACCAGTTCTGGGAGAGACCACAGTGTACAGGTCTGGGACCATAGTTCTGGGAGAGACCACAGTGTACAGGTCTGGGACCATAGTTCTGGGAGAGACCACAGTGGTCTGGGACCATAGTTCTGAGAGAGACCACAGTGTACAGGTCTGGGACCATAGTTCTGGGAGAGACCACAGTGTACAGGTCTGGGACCATAGTTCTGGGAGAGACCACAGTGTACAGGTCTGGGACCATAGTTCTGGGAGAGACCACAGTGTACAGGTCTGGGACCATAGTTCTGGGAGAGACCACAGTGTACAGGTCTGGGACCATAGTTCTGGGAGAGACCACAGTGTACAGGTCTGGGACCATAGTTCTGGGGGAGACCACAGTGGTCTGGGACCATAGTTCTGGGAGAGACCACAGTGGTCTGGGACCATAGTTCTGGGAGAGACCACAGTGGTCTGGGACCATAGTTCTGGGAGAGACCACAGTGTACTGGTCTGGGACCATAGTTCTGGGAGAGAACAGTGTACAGGTCTGGGACCATAGTTCTGGGAGAGACCACAGTGGTCTGGGACCATAGTTCTGGGAGAGACCACAGTGTAAGGTCTGGGACCATAGTTCTGGGAGAGACCACAGTGGTCTGGGACCATAGTTCTGGGAGAGACCACAGTGGTCTGGGACCATAGTTCTGGGAGAGACCACAGTGTAAAGGTCTGGGACCATAGTTCTGGGAGAGACCACAGTGTCTACCATAGTTCTGGGAGAGACCACAGTGTACAGGTCTGGGACCATAGTTCTGGGAGAGACCACAGTGTACAGGTCTGGGACCATAGTTCTGGGAGAGACCACAGTGTACAGGTCTGGGACCATAGTTCTGGGAGAGACCACAGTGTACAGGTCTGGGACCATAGTTCTGGGAGAGACCACAGTGGTCTGGGACCATAGTTCTGGGAGAGACCACAGTGGTCTGGGACCATAGTTCTGGGAGACCACAGTGGTCTGGGACCATAGTTCTGGGAGAGACCACAGTGTACAGGTCTGGGACCATAGTTCTGGGAGAGACCACAGTGGTCTTGGACCATAGTTCTGGGAGAGACCACAGTGAAGAGGTCTGGGTCCACAGTTCTGGGAGAGACCACAGTGGTCTGGGACCATAGTTCTGGGAGAGACCACAGTGTACAGGTCTGGGACCATAGTTCTGGGAGAGACCACAGTGTACAGGTCTGGGACCATAGTTCTGGGAGAGACCACAGTGTACAGGTCTGGGACCATAGTTCTGGGAGAGACCACAGTGTACAGGTCTGGGACCATAGTTCTGGGAGAGACCACAGTGCACAGGTCTGGGACCATAGTTCTGGGAGAGACCACAGTGGTCTGGGACCATAGTTCTGGGAGAGACCACAGTGGTCTGGGACCATAGTTCTGGGAGAGACCACAGTGGTCTGGGACCATAGTTCTGGGAGAGACCACAGTGTACAGGTCTGGGACCATAGTTCTGGGAGAGACCACAGTGGTCTGGGACCATAGTTCTGGGAGAGACCACAGTGGTCTGGGACCATAGTTCTGGGAGAGACCACAGTGTACAGGTCTGGGACCATAGTTCTGGGAGAGACCACAGTGGTCTGGGACCATAGTTCTGGGAGAGACCACAGTGTACAGGTCTGGGACCATAGTTCTGGGAGAGACCACAGTGTACAGGTCTGGGACCATAGTTCTGGGAGAGACCACAGTGTACAGGTCTGGGACCATAGTTCTGGGAGAGACCACAGTGGTCTGGGACCATAGTTCTGGGAGAGACCACAGTGGTCTGGGACCATAGTTCTGGGAGAGACCACAGTGGTCTGGGACCATAGTTCTGGGAGAGACCACAGTGTACAGGTCTGGGACCATAGTTCTGGGAGAGACCACAGTGGTCTGGGACCATAGTTCTGGGACCATAGTTCTGGGAGAGACCACAGTGTAAAGGTCTGGGACCATAGTTCTGGGAGAGACCACAGTGTACAGGTCTGGGACCATAGTTCTGGGAGAGACCACAGTGTACAGGTCTGGGACCATAGTTCTGGGAGAGACCACAGTGTACAGGTCTGGGACCATAGTTCTGGGAGAGACCACAGTGTACAGGTCTGGGACCATAGTTCTGGGAGAGACCACAGTGTACAGGTCTGGGACCATAGTTCTGGGAGAGACCACAGTGGTCTGGGACCATAGTTCTGGGAGAGACCACAGTGGTCTGGGACCATAGTTCTGGGAGAGACCACAGTGGTCTGGGACCATAGTTCTGGGAGAGACCACAGTGTACAGGTCTGGGACCATAGTTCTGGGAGAGACCACAGTGGTCTTGGACCATAGTTCTGGGAGAGACCACAGTGTACAGGTCTGGGACCATAGTTCTGGGAGAGACCACAGTGTACAGGTCTGGGACCATAGTTCTGGGAGAGACCACAGTGTACAGGTCTGGGACCATAGTTCTGGGAGAGACCACAGTGTACAGGTCTGGGACCATAGTTCTGGGAGAGACCACAGTGGTCTGGGACCATAGTTCTGGGAGAGACCACAGTGGTCTTGGACCATAGTTCTGGGAGAGACCACAGTGGTCTGGGACCATAGTTCTGGGAGAGACCACAGTGTACAGGTCTGGGACCATAGTTCTGGGAGAGACCACAGTGGTCTGGGACCATAGTTCTGGGAGAGACCACAGTGGTCTGGGACCATAGTTCTGGGAGAGACCACAGTGGTCTGGGACCATAGTTCTGGGAGAGACCACAGTGGTCTGGGACCATAGTTCTGGGAGAGACCACAGTGTACAGGTCTGGGACCATAGTTCTGGGAGAGACCACAGTGGTCTGGGACCATAGTTCTGGGAGAGACCACAGTGGTCTGGGACCATAGTTCTGGGAGAGACCACAGTGGTCTGGGACCATAGTTCTGGGAGAGACCACAGTGGTCTGGGACCATAGTTCTGGGAGAGACCACAGTGTACAGGTCTGGGACCATAGTTCTGGGAGAGACCACAGTGGTCTGGGACCATAGTTCTGGGAGAGACCACAGTGGTCTGGGACCATAGTTCTGGGAGAGACCACAGTGGTCTTGGACCATAGTTCTGGGAGAGACCACAGTGTCCAGGTCTGGGACCATAGTTCTGGGAGAGACCACAGTGGTCTGGGACCATAGTTCTGGGAGAGACCACAGTGGTCTGGGACCATAGTTCTGGGAGAGACCACAGTGGTCTGGGACCATAGTTCTGGGAGAGACCACAGTGGTCTGGGACCATAGTTCTGGGAGAGACCACAGTGTACAGGTCTGGGACCATAGTTCTGGGAGAGACCACAGTGGTCTGGGACCATAGTTCTGGGAGAGACCACAGTGGTCTGGGACCATAGTTCTGGGAGAGACCACAGTGGTCTTGGACCATAGTTCTGGGAGAGACCACAGTGGTCTGGGACCATAGTTCTGGGAGAGACCACAGTGTACAGGTCTGGGACCATAGTTCTGGGAGAGACCACAGTGTACAGGTCTGGGACCATAGTTCTGGGAGAGACCACAGTGGTCTGGGACCATAGTTCTGAGAGAGACCACAGTGGTCTGGGACCATAGTTCTGGGAGAGACCACAGTGTACAGGTCTGGGACCATAGTTCTGGGAGAGACCACAGTGGTCTGGGACCATAGTTTTGGGAGAGACCACAGTGGTCTGGGACCATAGTTCTGGGAGAGATCACAGTGGTCTGGGACCATAGTTCTGGGAGAGACCACAGTGGTCTGGGACCATAGTTCTGGAGAGACCACAGTGTACAAGTCTGGGACCATAGTTCTGGGAGAGACCACAGTGGTCTGGGACCATAGTTCTGGGAGAGACCACAGTGGTCTGGCCATAGTTCTGGGAGAGACCACAGTGTACAGGTCTGGGACCATAGTTCTGGGAGAGACCACAGTGTACAGTCTGGACCATAGTTCTGGGAGAGACCACAGTGTACAGGTCTGGGACCATAGTTCTGGGAGAGACCACAGTGTACAGTCTGGGACCATAGTTCTGGGAGAGACCACAGTGTACAGGTCTGGACCATAGTTCTGGGAGAGACCACAGTGTACAGGTCTGGGACCATAGTTCTGGGAGAGACCACAGTGTACAGGTCTGGGACCATAGTTCTGGAGAGACCACAGTGTACAGTCTGGGACCATAGTTCTGGGAGAGACCACAGTGGTCTGGGACCATAGTTCTGGGAGAGACCACAGTGGTCTGGGACCATAGTTGGGAGAGACCACAGTTACAGTCTGGGACCATAGTTCTGGGAGAGACCACAGTGGTCTGGGACCATAGTTCTGGGAGAGACCACAGTGGTCTGGGACCATAGTTCTGGGAGAGACCACAGTGTACAGGTCTGGGACCATAGTTCTGGGAGAGACCACAGTGGTCTGGGACCATAGTTCTGGGAGAGACCACAGTGTACAGGTCTGGGACCATAGTTCTGGGAGAGACCACAGTGTACAGGTCTGGGACCATAGTTCTGGGAGAGACCACAGTGTACAGGTCTGGGACCATAGTTCTGGGAGAGACCACAGTGTACAGGTCTGGGACCATAGTTCTGGGAGAGACCACAGTGTACAGGTCTGGACCATAGTTCTGGGAGAGACCACAGTGGTCTGGGACCATAGTTCTGGGAGAGACCACAGTGTACAGGTCTGGGACCATAGTTCTGGGAGAGACCACAGTGTACAGTCTGGGACCATAGTTCTGGAGAGACCACAGTGGTCTGGGACCATAGTTCTGGGAGAGACCACAGTGTACAGGTCTGGAACCATAGTTCTGGGAGAGACCACAGTGTACAGGTCTGGGACCATAGTTCTGGGAGAGACCACAGTGGTCTGGGACCATAGTTCTGGGAGAGACCACAGTGTACAGGTCTGGGACCATAGTTCTGGGAGAGACCACAGTGGTCTGGGACCATAGTTCTGGGAGAGACCACAGTGTACAGGTCTGGGACCATAGTTCTTGGAGAGACCACAGTGGTCTGGGACCATAGTTCTGGGAGAGACCACAGTGGTCTGGGACCATAGTTCTGGAGAGACCACAGTGGTCTTGGACCATAGTTCTGGGAGAGACCACAGTGTACAGGTCTGGGACCATAGTTCTGGGAGAGACCACAGTGTACAGGTCTGGGACCATAGTTCTGGGAGAGACCACAGTGTACAGGTCTGGGACCATAGTTCTGGGAGAGACCACAGTGGTCTGGGACCATAGTTCTGGGAGAGACCACAGTGGTCTGGGACCATAGTTCTGGGAGAGACCACAGTGGTCTGGGACCATAGTTCTGGGAGAGACCACAGTGTACAGGTCTGGGACCATAGTTCTGGGAGAGACCACAGTGGTCTGGGACCATAGTTCTGGGAGAGACCACAGTGTACAGGTCTGGGACCATAGTTCTGGGAGAGACCACAGTGTACAGGTCTGGGACCATAGTTCTGGGAGAGACCACAGTGTACAGGTCTGGACCATAGTTCTGGGAGAGACCACAGTGGTCTGGGACCATAGTTCTGGGAGAGACCACAGTGGTCTGGGACCATAGTTCTGGGAGAGACCACAGTGTACAGGTCTGGGACCATAGTTCTGGGAGAGACCACAGTGTACAGGTCTGGGACCATAGTTCTGGGAGAGACCACAGTGTACAGGTCTGGGACCATAGTTCTGGGAGAGACCACAGTGGTCTGGGACCATAGTTCTGGGAGAGACCACAGTGTACAGGTCTGGGACCATAGTTCTGGGAGAGACCACAGTGTACAGGTCTGGGACCATAGTTCTGGGAGAGACCACAGTGTACAGGTCTGGGACCATAGTTCTGGGAGAGACCACAGTGGTCTGGGACCATAGTTCTGGGAGAGACCACAGTGTACATTCTGGGACCATAGTTCTGGAGAGACCACAGTGTACAGGTCTGGGACCATAGTTCTGGGAGAGACCACAGTGGTCTGGGACCATAGTTCTGGGAGAGACCACAGTGTACAGGTCTGGGACCATAGTTCTGGGAGAGACCACAGTGTACAGGTCTGGGACCATAGTTCTGGGAGAGACCACAGTGGTCTGGGACCATAGTTCTGGGAGAGACCACAGTGTACAGGTCTGGGACCATAGTTCTGGGAGAGACCACAGTGTACAGGTCTGGACCATAGTTCTGGAGAGACCACAGTGTACAGGTCTGGGACCATAGTTCTGGGAGAGACCACAGTGTACAGGTCTGGGACCATAGTTCTGGGAGAGACCACAGTGTACAGGTCTGGGACCATAGTTCTGGGAGAGACCACAGTGTACAGGTCTGGGACCATAGTTCTGGGAGAGACCACAGTGGTCTGGGACCATAGTTCTGGGAGAGACCACAGTGTACATGTCTGGGACCATAGTTCTGGGAGAGACCACAGTGTACAGGTCTGGGACCATAGTTCTGGGAGAGACCACAGTTTACAGGTCTGGGACCATAGTTCTGGGAGAGACCTCAGTGGTCTGGGACCATAGTTCTGGGAGAGACCACAGTAGTCTGGGACCATAGTTCTGGGAGAGACCACAGTGTAAAGGTCTGGGTCCATAGTTCTGGGAGTACTGCTAGGTGAACAGGTGCATCAGGTGACCTTTCTCAGGATGCAACTAGCAACAATTGCTTAACTCCCGCGGCTCATCCTCCAACAATGATAGTACTGAACATACCTTTATCAACAATTAGGTAAAGTGTACAAAAATGTGCTGTTGCTCCCTAAGATGTTGACATTTGACTCTATTAGATCAGGCCAAATAGCATGTTAAGACTGTGAACAGTTACTATAAAACCTTACCCAACCTGTCCAGGGCTTAAATAACCCTTCCTAGACCATTATAATCACAGTGATCACATTATAATCAATACTACCATCCTAGACCATTATAATCAATACTACCATCCTAGACCATTATAATCAATACTACCATCCTAGACCATTATAATCAATACTACCATCCTAGACCATTATAATCAATACTACCATCCTAGACCATTATAATCAATACTACCATCCTAGACCATTATAATCAATACTACCATCCTAGACCATTATAATCAACACTACCATCCTAGACCATTATAATCAATACTACTATCCTAGACCATTATTATCAATACTACCATCCTAGACCATTATAATCAACACTACCATCCTAGACCATTATAATCAATACTACCATCCTAGACCATTATTATCAATACTACCATCCTAGACCATTATAATCAATACTACCATTATGTCATTATAATCAATACTACCATCCTAGACCATTATAATCAATACTACCATTTTGTCATTATAATCAATACTACCATCCTAGACCATTATAATCAATACTACCATTATGTCATTATAATCAATACTACCATCCTAGACCATTATAATCAATACTACCATCCTAGACCATTATAATCAATACTACCATCCTAGACCATTATAATCAATACTACCATCCTAGACCATTATAATTAATACTACCATCCTAGACCATTATAATCAATACTTCCATCCTAGACCATTATAATCAGCACTACCATCCTAGACCATTATAATCAATACTACCATCCTAGACCATTATAATTAATACTACCATCCTAGACCATTATAATCAATACTTCCATCCTAGACCATTATAATCAGCACTACCATCCTAGACCATTATAATCAATACTACCATCCTAGACCATTATAATCAATACTACCATCCTAGACCATTATAATCAACACTACCATCCTAGACCATTATAATCAACACTACCATCCTAGACCATTATAATCAACACTACCATTATGTCATTATAATCAACACTACCATTATGTCATTATATTCAATACTGTACTATAAATTTATATTTCTTATGTTGAACTTAAATTCTGTTACAATGTCCCTATTAATACTCATACTTTACCTTATTAATATTTAATAATGATAAAGTTAATATTATGTAATATTAATACCTTAATGTGTTAGGTTAAGGAGCTGCCCGTAAGGCTGTGCTTGTTAGTGGCTGTACAAGACTGTAACACTCTAACATCAATGTTATGTTCTCTCACAACTCTATGTTAGTGGCTGTACAAGACTCTAACACTCTAACATCAATGTCATGTTCTCTCACAACTCTATGTTAGTGGCTGTACAAGACTCTAACACTCTAACATCAATGTCATGTTCTCTCACAACTCTATGTTAGTGGCTGTACAAGACTCTAACACTCTAACATCAATGTCATGTTCTCTCACAACTCTATGTTAGTGGCTGTACAAGACTCTAACACTCTAACATCAATGTCATGTTCTCTCACAACTCTATGTTAGTGGCTGTACAAGACTCTAACACTCTAACATCAATGTTATGTTCTCTCACAACTCTATGTTAGTGGCTGTACAAGACTCTAACACTCTAACATCAATGTCATGTTCTCTCACAACTCTATGTTAGTGGCTGTACAAGACTCTAACACACTAACATCAATGTCATGTTCTCTCACAACTCTATGTACCTCTTGTATGTAAATAAAGTAAGTAAATAAAAGTAAAAGTGACCAAATATGCACTTCCTTTGGCATAATTTAGTGCATATGTGAGATATACAAAGCCTACGGAAGCTTTGGTTCAGTTTTTTTTGGCTCATATAGTTTTTAAGTTGTGTGGCTTATTTTCTCGTGATCCACACTACGTAATGTGGCATTTATTGACATTACACTCCATCGTCTAATACCTTAACGTCAGCAGCTGCAAACATGATCATATAATTGTGTATTTCATGTGGTAGATCGTTCATATAGATGATGAACATTACTGGTGCAAGAACTGAACCTTGTGGTACTCTACTAGTAACAGTTCTCCAGTCTCTCCGGACCCGTTTCCAGTTTAGATAAATACAGTCAACCCATCCCGTCCTCATACACATTACGTCGCTTTTCGCTCGTATGCACACTAAGGCATAAAATTGTTGTACTAGAAAATGGAAGCGGCTCACAAAAGTGACGTACGTTCCGTTTTCTGTTTTGGGTCCTCTGGGTTAGTCTGTTAATTTAAAGTGTCGTCTCCTAACCTGCCACAGGACCCAAAACTTGCTGCTCTTCTAACCCACCACAGGACCCAAAACTTTCTGTTCTCCTAACCTGCCACAGGACCCAAAACTTGCTGCTCTTCTAACCCACCACAGGCCCCAAAACTTTCTGTTCTCCTAACCTGCCACAGGACCCAAAACTTGCTGTTCTCCTAACCTGCCACAGGACCCAAAACTTGCTGTTCTCCTAACCCACCACAGGACCCAAAACTTGTCGTCTCCTAACCTGCCACAGGACCCAAAACTTGCTGTTCTCCTAACCCACCACAGGACCCAAAACTTGTCGTCTCCTAACCTGCCACAGGACCCAAAACTTGGTGTTCTCCTAACTTGCCACAGGACCCAAAACTTGTTGTTCTCCTAACCGACCACAGGACCCAAAACTTGTCGTCTCCTAACCTGCCACAGGACCCAAAACATGCTGTTCTCCTAACCCACCACAGGACCCAAAACTTGTTGTTCTCCTAACCGACCACAGGACCCAAAACTTGATGTTCTCCTAACCGACCACAGGACCCAAAACTTGTCGTCTCCTAACCTGCCACAGGACCCAAAACTTGCTGTTCTCCTAACCCACCACAGGACCCAAAACTTGTTGTTCTCCTAACCTACCACAGGACCCAAAACTTGGTGTTCTCCTAATCTACCACAGGACCCAAAACTTGTTGTTCTCCTAACCTACCACAGGACCCAAAACTTGCTGTTCTCCTAACCTACCACAGGACCCAAAACTTGCTGTTCTCCTAACCTACCACAGGACCCAAAACTTGGTGTTCTCCTAATCTACCACAGGACCCAAAACTTGGTTCTCCTAACCTGCCACAGGACCCAAAACTTGGTGTTCTCCTAACTTGCCACAGGACCCAAAACTTGGTGTTCTCCTAACCTGCCACAGGACCCAAAACTTGCTGTTCTCCTACCTGCCACAGGACCCCAAAACTTGTTGTTCTCCTAACCTACCACAGGACCCAAAACTTGGTGTTCTCCTAACCTGCCACAGGACCAAAAACTTGGTGTTCTCCTAACCTGCCACAGGACCCAAAACTTGGTGTTCTCCTAACCTACCACAGGACCCAAAAACTTGTTGTCTCCTAACCTACCACAGGACCCAAAACTTGGTGTTCTCCTAATCTACCACAGGACCAAAACTTGGTGTTCTCCTAACCTACCACAGGACCCAAAACTTGTTGTTCTCCTAACCTGCCACAGGACCCAAAACTTGGTGTTCTCCTAACCTACCACAGGACCCAAAACTTGGGTTCTCCTAACCTGCCACAGGACCCAAAACTTGTTGTTCTCCTAACCTACCACAGGACCCAAAACTTGGTGTTCTCCTAATCTACACAGGCCAAAACTTGGTGTTCTCCTAACCTGCCACAGGACCAAAAACTTGTTGTTCTCCTAACCTACCACAGGACCCAAAACTTGTTGTTCTCCTAACCTACACAGGACCCAAAACTGGTGTTCTCCTAAATCTACCACAGGACCCAAAACTTGCTGTTCTCCTAACCTACCACAGGACCCAACTTGCTGTTCTCCTAACTGCCACAGGACCCAAAACTTGCTGTTCTCCTACCTGCCACAGGACCAAAACTTGTGTTCTCCTAATCTACCACAGGACCCAAAACTTGGTGCTCTCCTAATCTACCACAGGACCCAAAACTTGGTGCTCTCCTAATCTACCACAGGACCCAAAACTGGTGCTCTCCTAATCTACCACAGGACCCAAAACTTGGTGCTCTCCTAATCTACCACAGGACCCAAAACTTGGTGCTCTCCTAACCTGCCACAGGACCCAAAACTTGTTCTCCTAATCTACCACAGGACCCAAAACTTGCTGTTCTCCTAACTGCCACAGGACCCAAAACTTGGTGTTCTCCTAATCTACCACAGGACCAAAACTTGCTGTTCCCAACCTGCCACAGGACCCAAAACTTGCTGTTCTCCTAACCTGCCACAGGACCCAAAACTGCTGTTCTCCTAACCTACACAGGACCCAAAACTTGCTGTTCTCCTAACCTGCACAGGACCCAAAACTTGCTGTTCTCCTAACCTGCCACAGGACCCAAAACTTGCTGTTCTCCTAACCTACCACAGGACCCAAAACTTG
>WNGS01074331.1:0-10026 GCA_020271785.1 Procambarus virginalis | reverse complement strand
CCTTCCTGACGCCGCCCAAGGTGCGCTACTGGGTGCGTGGAGTCGCAGGGCGCTCGTGCGGCAGCTGTCTCGATCGTCACCGAATGGAGCAACTTCCGCGGCGGCGACTACTGGTGGAATCCAGAGCCTCTACATCGTGCCCGAGACACGCGGCCACCGGGCTCGTGGACCTCATTGCTCCGGCACCTCGTGCAGGAGCGCAAGGCGGGCGGCGCGCTCGATCTCTGCGGCTCTATGGATTCAACACGAACGCCACGGGCGCTGCGCGCGTATCAGCGCTTCGGCTTCCGGAGTCGCCCGTACTCATCTGCACGAAAGTCGCTCGTCGGGGAGTACGCGCCGGGACGACGGCGGGGACGAGTGACGCGCCGGCGACCCGCCCTGACGTACGATGCGGTCTGCCAAGCGCGCCATGCCGGCGCCGGAGGATCTCTCATGTCGATGCACCCGCCGCCTGTTCGTAGCTCGCGTCCCTTCGTGCCGTCGCCTCGCTGACACTGGCCGCAGCAGCCGAAACGCGACCGGACCTCATGGCGGCGATCTCACTCGCCGACATCACCGACGTCGGAGAGCAGATCGTGCGGTCTCGCGAAGGCCATGCCGAGAGCGTCGTACGCCGTGGGGCCGATGCCGGGCGTAGCGGGCTTGGAGGCGAAGCCTTCACACACGTGGCCGCCGACAACTACTTCCTGCCGATGCGCTCGGCGCCACCGTCGCCCGCCGACCACCGGCGATCTCGGGCACCGACTACAAGACGTCACGCCTACGAGAGACGAGACGCGCACCCGCCACGAGATCATCGCCGAGGGAAGCAGTCGTTTCGCGTTTCCTGAAGAAGGCGATGGCCGACACGCCCGACGCGAAAGATGGAGCCAGACGTACTGAAGATTTCGGCCGCGAGAGCAGCGTGCGCACGACCTGGGTGATGACGGTGACCCACGTGCACGAAGCACCTCGGGCAGCTCATCGCCTACGCCCGCAGCAACAAGGTCACGCCGCCCCTGGGAGCAAGTAAGGCGCGGCGGGCGTCGAGGTCGGTGAAGTCACGCTTCGCGTTCCGGTCGGACGTGACAGGCCCACGGGCCCCGAGCCCGCCGGAAGGTTGCAGCCCGTCGACAGGTCGGCGGCGGTGCGAAAAGCGGAAGCCTACCAGCGGCGCGTGCGGACCTCAGGTGCAGGGGACGACACCTGGCCAAAAGCGCCGAATCAGGTCCGGATGGGGTCGCTGAGGACTCGGATAGCTGACACGCCGGGCGAGCGATTGACCAGGCGATGAGGATGTGCGGCCGCGATGTGAGCCACGACCGGCCGTTTCGACGCTTGGGGAACGTGCGCCCTCGCACGCACCAATCGGGGTCAGGGCGCGAGGAGTGCCGGCGCTGACGACCATGCGATGATGCGAATCCTCACGGCAGCCACCTGTGGCCGACCATTGCGCTCTCCCAGCCGACGCGCGGCGATGAACCGGTGACGAATGGGCGCGCCTCGAGCATTCTGTTCGAGGAGGCGCGGCAGCGGCCGTCGGATGAACGGGAGGCGTGGCTCGTGGTCCACTGTGCCGACGAGGCCATGCGGGCCTGGTCGCGCGGGCATGCTGGTCGCGTACGACGACGACCCTGAGTTCCTCGAAGCCTCGACGGACGTCGCCGGGTCGGTCGCGGCGGCGGTGGCCGAGGGCCTGGTGGGTTCGCGGCTCGGGCCGTACCGGATCACCCGCCAGGTAGGGCGCGGCGGCATGGGCGTCGTCTACGGACGCCGTGCGCGACGACGGCGAGTTCGAACGAGCGCGTCGCCATCAGAGTGCTGCCTTCGTGGTAGCGGCGTCTCCGCAGTGGAACGCTTCCGGCTCGAGCGCCGCGCATGGCTGGCCTCCCTCGATCACCCCGGGATCCGCGCGCCTGGTCGATTCGGGCACGACACCCGACGGGGTGCCGTACTTCGTCATGGAGTTCGTCGACGGTCCGCCGATCGACGTGTGGGCGCGCGACCAGCGCCTCGATCTCCGTGCGCGTATCGCCCTCCGTCGAGCAGGTCTGCCAGGGCGGTGGCGTATGCCCATCAGCATCTCGTCGTCCACCGCGACCTCAAGCCCGCGAACATCCTGGTGCCGGCGCGGACGGCTACCCTCCCAGGCTGCTCGATTTCGGCATCGCCACACTGCTCGCGCGCGCCGACGGCGTGGATACGGGCGTGACCTGCGACCGGTCATCACACGTTTCACGATCGACTCTCGCGAGTCCGGAACAAATCAGAGGCGAGGGCGTGACGACGGCGGACCGACGTCTACTCGCTCGGCGTGCTGCTCTACCTGCTCGTCGCCGGGCGGCGCCCATACACGTTGAAGGACCTGTCGCCCTTCGAGGCGATGCGGACGGTGTTCGAGGCGAGTCCGCCACCACCGAGCGCCGTGGCGGCGAGCGCCGATGCCAGTACCAACTCGAGGTGATCTCGATGCCGTGATAGGCAAAGCGCTCAGCAAGGCACCGCGGGATCGCTTACGCCACGGTCGACTGCCCTGGGCGTCTGACCTCGAGCGTCCGCCTCGGCATGCCGGTCACGGCGGCCCCGGACACGTGGCCCGGCGAACGCGGCGTTTCGTTGCGCCGCAACAAGGCGGCGGCCGCGGTGCTGGCGCGATCGTCGTCGGCGGCGGCGTGCGCGGTGTGGCAGGCGCGTGTCGCCGCCACTGAGCGCGATCGTCGCGCCGAGCGCCGCTTCGCGCAAGGTGCGGGAGTTTTCCCCGGTCGCTCATCTTCGACGTGAACGCGGCGCTGGCTGTAGAAGAGTCCGGGCAATAACAGAGGCCCGCCGGCTGGTCCTCGGACACGCGTCCGTTGCCGAAGTATCCTCGATGGCCCTCCGCCCCGAGTCCAACGTGGTGATGACGCGCTGGCCGGAAGCGCCGGCCACGCCGCGCTGCACGTCGGTGCGAATCAGCGAGCGCCGCTCGGCGTCGAGCGCCTCGGCGATCGTGAACGACACGAGTGTCTGGCTGTCGGCCTCGATCGCGGGCCGGACGAGATAGGGGGAGGAGGGTCGCGCGACGCGTCGGCACTCATGGAACCAGCGTACTCGAAGTGCGTGACGACGCTGCCAACACGGCGCGGGCGCGCCAGGGCCGTCAGGCGCGCGTGCGGGCGACGAGCGCGTCGTAGAGCTCGATGAAGCCGGGTTCCGACCCGGCCGGCACGGAGGCTTTGCCGTCGGTGCGGCGCACGCCGGCAATCAGCCGCCGTGCCTCGGCACGCCAGCCGTCGCGGGCCGGGACGCGCGGCGCCGCGTCGGCGCGGTTCAACAGACCCTCCGCCAGCCGCAGCGCCGCCCAGGCACGTTCGGCGCGATTGCCCGGAAGGTCGCCCACACGCTGGCGCAGCAGGTCGCGCAGCTGCAGTTCGTCGCGATAGCGCGCGACCACGGTGGCGAAGTCCTTCGCCACGTGCGCCGCGCCACCGAGGCGGCCGTAGAGCGTGGCCGTGCCGCCCATCGCGCGGACGTTCCGAGGGTCGGCCTCCATGGCGGCCTTCCGGAGCGCCAGCGCCTGGTTCCAGATGTCGACGGCGTCCGCCCAGTTGCCGCGGCGCGACTGCACGAGCGCCAGATCCGAGAGCGTGAAGGTGATGTCGTAGCGTGTCTGCGGCCGATCGTCCAGCCGCAGGGCCTCCTGGTCGAGCGAAAGCGCTTCGCGATACCGCTGTTCGCTTTCGTCCAGCGCGCCCGCCCGCAGCAGCACGCCGCCCAGGCGCTTCAGGGCGTAGCTGTGGTCGCGGATGTCCTTGAGGGCCCGGCGCTCGCGCGGCACGCGTTCGAACTGACGCACCGCGTCACGATAGGCCGCTTCGCCCAGCGCGAACTCCTCGTTCTCGACGTGCATGCGGCCGATGTCCGAGTAGCCCTTGGCCACGACGAGTGCCGCCTCGCCGGTGGTGTCGCGCTGCTGCAGCTCGCGCACGAGCGCCGCGTGGCGCGCCTGCCAGGCGCGCGCGTCGTCGTCGCCGCGCGCCGTGCGCACCGACGCCAGATCACCGGCCGCGCTCAGTGCCCGCACGAGCGGCGGGATGGCCTCCGGCTGCGCCTCCCGCACCTCGTCAGCCAGCCGCATCGACTTCTGCAGGCTGGCGACCGACGCCGCCGTATCGCCCACGTTCTCGCTGAGCGAGTTGCCCTGCACGTTGGCGAGCTGGTGATAGCCGGCCGAGAGCTCGAGCTTCAGCGCGTGGTCGTCGCCGGCATCGGCGGCCAGACCGTCGAGGAATTGCACCGCACGGTCGAGGAGCAGCCGCCTCGCGTCGGTGGCGCCGGCCACCGGCACGAGCGCCCCGTGCACGTCGAAGAGCAGCGATCGCGAGAACTCCTCGACCTGGCGGAAGCGGTTCTGGGCCTTGTCGCGCTCGGCCTGTGCGATGCGGGCCTGCCACGCCGTGGCGGCGCCGCCGCCGGCGAGCGCCAGCACCAGCGCGGCGGCCGCCGCGACGGCCATCCGGTTGCGGCCGACGAAACGCCGCAGGCGGTAACTCACCGACGCCGGCGCCGCGACCACGGGGTAGCCCGATTGCCACGCGCGCAGATCGGCGGCGAACTCGGCCACCGTGGTGTAGCGCTCATCGGGCGCCTTGCGCAGTGCCTTGCCGACGATGGCGTCGAGGTCGCCGGTGAGGGACGGCCGGCGATCCGCCGCGGCCACGGTGCTCGCCGGCGGGGGATCCACCTCGCAGACCGTGCGCATGACGTCGAGCGGTGACAGGCCGGCAAGCGCGTAGGGATGTCTGCCCGCGAGCAGCACATAGAGCAGCACGCCGAGCGAGTAGACGTCGCTCGCCGTGGTCACCCGTTCACCACGGATCTGTTCCGGGCTTGCGAACTCTGGCGTGAAGCTCGAGTGGCCGGTGCGGGTCGTGCCGATCGACACTCCGCCTTCCTCCGAAAGCAGCGTCGCGATGCCGAAGTCGAGCAGCTTCGGCTGTCCGTCGGCCGTCACGAAGATATTGGCGGGTTTGAGATCGCGGTGCACCACGAGGTGACGGTGCGCGTAGGCGACCGCATCACAGATCCGTTCGACGAGCTGCACCTCGTCACGCACGGTCAGGCCGCGTTCAGCGCACCACGCGGTGACCGGCTGCCCGGCCACCAGTTCCATGACGAACCAGGCGACGCCGTCGTTGGTCGTGCCCGAATCGAGCAGCCGCGCGATGCCCGGATGATCGAGCGCGGCGAGCACGCGGCGTTCGGCGCGGAATCGCTCGGCGAACCCCGCGCTCCACGCCGGCAGGATCTTCACGGCCACGGCCCGATCGAACTCCTGATCGTCGCGCCGCGCCTCGTACACGACGCCCATGCCGCCCCGGCCAAGCTGGCGCGTGAGACGCCAGGGGCCGAGCCGCCGCCCGATGAGCGCGTCGGTCACGGGGGCTTCGAGCGCCGCCACCGGATTGGCCGGTTGCTCGAGATAGTCGGGATCCGTGTCGTACGCCTCGAGCATCGCCCGTACTTCGGCCCGCAGCTCGTCGTCGGCGCCGCTCGTCTCGAGCCAGGCCTCGCGCGCGGCGGGGGGCACCTGACTGGCCGCGTCGAAGAGCTCGGTGACGCGGGCCCAGCGCTCCGGGGTCATGGCGCGGCGAGATCGCCGTCGAGGCGGCGGCGGATCCAGGTCTTGGCGGCGAGCCAGCCGCGCTTCACGGTGGAGGGCGAGATGGCGAGCGCCTCGGCGGTCTCGTCGATCGAGAGGCCGGCGAAGTAACGCAGCTCGACGATACGGCTCTGTTCGGCGTTCATCGCTTCGAGCTCCACGAGGGCGGCGTCGAGATCGAGCAGGTCCACAGGACGCGCCGCGATACTCGCGTGCGCTTCCTGGAGCTCCACACCCACGGCGCCGTCACCACGTTTCACCGCCCCGCGCGCCCGCGCATGGTCGACGAGCACCGCCCGCACGACCCGCGCCGCCACGGCGAAGAAGTGCGTGCGGTCGTTCCACTGCTTGCCGGGCTGCTGCTGGGCCAGCCGCATGTAGGCTTCGCTCACGAGCGCCGTGGGCTGCAGCGTGTGGCCGACGCGTTCGCGGCCCAGGTGCCGCGCGGCGATGCGATGGAGCTCGGGATACACGAGCTCCATGAGGCGCGGCAGCGCGTCCGCGTGTCCGCTGGACCATTCGTGCAGCAGCCGCGTGAGCTCTTCGTCTGGAGGGGACGACATGGCGCGCAGAGGCCATGTTCGCACACTCTTCCGGCGTGCCTGCTGGCAGGTCGTCACGATCGCGCGCTATTGCGCTCATGGGCTCCGTCCCCTCCGGCCGCCCGGCCGTGCGGGCGTCCACTCTCCTAAGCGGAGTGGCGCCGGCCGCGGGTCAGCGCAGGGGAAGACGAGCGCCACGATGGCCGTGACCCGGCAGACCGCCGCGAGGCCGGGGTGGATGCGTTCGATGTTGTTCCAGGCGAGCGCCATGGCCGTCATCGCCACCAGCATCACGATCGCCAGACCAGCACGAACCGCGGCGGCTGCGGCCCGAGCGTGGGGCCGAGGCCGGTCGTCCAGTGCGAGCCGTAGAGCAGCGCCACGTGCACCGCGTAGACGAGGAGCGACTCTTCGGCCAGGCCCTGGAGCGGCGGTGTCAGCTTCGTCACGTAGTGGCCGATCCCCGCCACGACCGACAGAGGAGCAGCACCGAGCCGAAGCGCTGCACGAACGAGAGCGGACTCGATCGCCACCAGTCGTGCGAGCCGTACCTCGAACCACCCGAATTCACCGAGCACCCGGCGCCCACCGCCAGCAGCGCGCCGGCCACGAAGAGGGCCCTCGCCAGCCTCCGCAGGTGATCGCGCGTGGCCCACGGCGCCGCGGTCACGCCGAAGGCCGCCCCCAGCAGCGTGAAGCCGGCCCACGGGAAGAGCGGGAAGAGCGAGCCCGTGCCGAACGAGAGATACGACGCGACGATGAGCGGCAGGCGCGCCGCCCAGTCGACCTCGTGCGCGAGCGGTGTCGCCGCGACGAGCAGCACGGCGAGGCCGCCGCAGACCACGGCGAAGCGCCGGGGCGTGCGCGTGAGCGCGATGAGCACCTGCAGTGCCAGCAGCGTGACGGCCACGTTCTGCAGCACGTCCACCGCGACGAACGAGCGCCAGCGCTCGTTCTTCGCGGTGGACGTGCTGCAGAAACGTGGCCGTACGCTGCTGGCACTGCAGGTGCTCATCGCGCTCACGCGCACGCCCCGGCGCTTCGCCGTGGTCTGCGGCGGCCTCGCCGTGCTGCTCGTCGCGGCGGACACCGCTCGCGCACGAGGTCGACTGGGCGGGCGCGCCTGCCGCTCATCGTCGCGTCGTATCTCTCGTTCGGCACGGGCTCGCTCTTCCCGCTCTTCCCGTGGGCCGGCTTCACGCTGCTGGGGGGCGGCCTTCGGAGTGACCGCGGCGCCGTGGGCCACGCGCGATCACCTGCGGAGGCTGGCGAGGGCCCTCTTCGTGGCCGGCGCGCTGCTGGCGGTGGGCGCCGGGGTGCTCGGTGAATTGGGTGGTTCGAGTACGGCTCGCACGAATGTGGCGATCGAGTCCGCTCTCGTTCGTGCAGCGCTTCGGCTCGGTGCTGCTCCTCTTGTCGGTCGTGGCGGGGGATCGGCCACTACGTGACGAAGCTGACACCGCCGGCCAGGGCCTGGACGGAAGAGTCGCTCCTCGTCTACGCGGTGCACGTGGCGCTGCTCTACGGCTCGCACTGGACGACGGCCTCGGCCCCACGCTCGGGCCGCAGCCGCCGCGGTTCGTGCTGGTCTGGGCGATCGTGTGCTGGTGGCGATGACGGCCATGGCGCTCGCCTGGAACAACACGAACGCATCCACCCCGGCCTCGCGGCGGTCTGCCGGGTCACGGCCATCGTGGCGCTCGTCTTCCCCATGCTTGACCCGCGGCCGGCGCCAACTCCGCTTAGGAGAGTGGACGCCCGCACGGCCGGGCGGCCGGAGGGGACGGAGCCCATGAGCGCAATAGCGCGCGATCGTGACGACCTGCCAGCAGGCACGCCGGAAGAGTGTGCGAACATGGCCTCTGCGCGCCATGTCGTCCCCTCCAGACGAAGAGCTCACGCGGCTGCTGCACGAATGGTCCAGCGGACACGCGGACGCGCTGCCGCGCCTCTCATGGAGCTCGTGTATCCCGAGCTCCATCGCATCGCCGCGCGGCACCTGGGCCGCGAACGCGTCGGCCACACGCTGCAGCCCACGGCGCTCGTGAGCGAAGCCTACATGCGGCTGGCCCAGCAGCAGCCCGGCAAGCAGTGGAACGACCGCACGCACTTCTTCGCCGTGGCGGCGCGGGTCGTGCGGGCGGTGCTCGGCGACCATGCGCGGGCGCGCGGGGCGGTGAAACGTGGTGACGGCGCCGTGGGTGTGGAGCTCCAGGAAGCGCACGCGAGTATCGCGGCGCGTCCTGTGGACCTGCTCGATCTCGACGCCGCCCTCGTGGAGCTCGAAGCGATGAACGCCGAACAGAGCAGTATCGTCGAGCTGCGTTACTTCGCCGGCCTCTCGATCGCACGAGACCGCCGAGGCGCTCGCCATCTCGCCCTCCACCGTGAAGCGCGGCTGGCTCGCCGCCAAGAACTGGATCCGCCGCCGCCTCGACGGCGATCTCGCCGCGCCATGACCCCGGAGCGCTGGGCCCGCGTCACCGAGCTCTTCGACGCGGCCAGTCAGGTGCCCCCCGCCGCGCGCGAGGCCTGGCTCGAGACGAGCGGCGCCGACGACGAGCTGCGGGCCGAAGTACGGGCGATGCTCGAGGCGTACGACACGGATCCCGACTATCTCGAGCAACCGGCCAATCCGGTGGCGGCGCTCGAAGCCCCCGTGACCGACGCGCTCATCGGGCGCGGCTCGGCCCCTGGCGTCTCACGCGCCAGCTTGGCCGGGGCGGCATGGGCGTCGTGTACGAGGCGCGGCGCGACGATCAGGAGTTCGATCGGGCCGTGGCCGTGAAGATCCTGCCGGCGTGGAGCGCGGGGTTCGCGAGCGATTCCGCGCCGAACGCCGCGTGCTCGCCGCGCTCGATCATCGGGCATCGCGCGGCTGCTCGATTCGGGCACGACCAACGACGGCGTCGCCTGGTTCGTCATGGAACTGGTGGCCGGGCAGCCGGTCACCGCGTGGTGCGCTGAACGCGGCCTGACCGTGCGTGACGAGGTGCAGCTCGTCGAACGGATCTGTGATGCGGTCGCCTACGCGCACCGTCACCTCGTGGTGCACCGCGATCTCAAACCCGCCAATATCTTCGTGACGGCCGACGGACAGCCGAAGCTGCTCGACTTCGGCATCGCGACGCTGCTTTCGGAGGAAGGCGGAGTGTCGATCGGCACGACCCGCACCGGCCAACCGAGCTCACGCCAGAGTTCGCAAGCCCGGAAACAGATCCGTGGTGAACGGGTGACCACGGCGAGCGACGTCTACTCGCTCGGCGTGTGCTGCTCTATGTGCTGCTCGCGGGCAGACATCCCTACGCGCTTGCCGGCCTGTCACCGCTCGACGTCATGCGCACGGTCTGCGAGGTGGATCCCCGCCGGCGAGCACCGTGGCCGCGGCGGATCGCCGGCCGTCCCTCACCGGCGACCTCGACGCCATCGTCGGCAAGGCACTGCGCAAGGCGCCCGATGAGCGCTACACCACGGTGGCCGAGTTCGCCGCCGATCTGCGCGCGTGGCAATCGGGCTACCCGTGGTCGCGGCGCCGGCGTCGGTGAGTTACCGCCTGCGGCGTTTCGTCGGCCGCAACCGGATGGCCGTCGCGGCGGCCGCCGCGCTGGTGCTGGCGCTCGCCGGCGGCGGCGCCGCCACGGCGTGGCAGGCCCGCATCGCACAGGCCGAGCGCGACAAGGCCCAGAACCGCTTCCGCCAGGTCGAGGAGTTCTCGCGATCGCTGCTCTTCGACGTGGCACGGCGAGGCGGCTGCTCCTCGACCGTGCGGTGCAATTCCTCGACGGTCTGGCCGCCGATGCCGGCGACGACCACGCGCTGAAGCTCGAGCTCTCGGCCGGCTATCACCAGCTCGCCAACGTG
>WNGS01074325.1:0-11008 GCA_020271785.1 Procambarus virginalis | reverse complement strand
CAATTGTTCCACAGATCTATGGTTGCACAGGTCTATGGTTGCACAGGTTTATGGTGGCACAGGTCTATGGTTGCACAGGTTTATGGTGGCACAGGTCTATGGTTGCACAGATCTATGGTTGCACAGGTCTGAAACGCGGGGCAAGAGTATTAGTGAGGCACCGGCCGAGAGTGTTAGGGAGGCGTCCGGGCCGACTGTTGGTTAGTGAGGCGTCGGGTCCGTCGTATTAGTGAGCGCGGGCCGAGTGTGTTATGAGGCGCGGGCCAGAGTGGTTAGTGAGGCGCGGGCCGAGTGTGTTAGTGATTCGCGGGCCGATATTATTGAGGCGCGGGCCGAGTGTGTTAGTGAGGCGGCGGGCGAGAGGTGTAGTGAGGCGCGGGCCGAGAGTATCAGTGAGGCGCTGACCGAGAGTATCAGTGAGGCGGGGGCCGAGAGTATCAGTGAGGCGCTGACCGAGAGTATCAGTGAGGCGGGGGCCGAGAGTATCAGTGAGGCGGGGGCCGAGAGTATCAGTGAGGCGGGGGCCGAGAGTATCAGTGAGGCGGGGGCCGAGAGTATCAGTGAGGCGGGGGCCGAGAGTATCAGTGAGGCGGGGGCCGAGAGTATCAGTGAGGCGGGGGCCGAGAGTATCAGTGAGGCGGGGGCCGAGAGTATCAGTGAGGCGGGGGCCGAGAGTATCAGTGAGGCGGGGGCCGAGAGTATCAGTGAGGCGGGGGCCGAGAGTATCAGTGAGGCGGGGGCCGAGAGTATCAGTGAGGCGCAGGACGAGAGTATCAGTGAGCGCGGGACCCGAGTAGTATCGAGTGAGGGCGGGACGAGGAGTATCAGGTGAGGCGCAGGCACTAGAGGTATAGTGAGGCGCGGGCCGAGAGTATCAGTGAGGCACGGGCCGAGAGTATCAGTGAGGCGGGGGCCGAGAGTATCAGTGAGGCGGGGGCCGAGAGTATCAGTGAGGCGCGGCCGAGAGTATCAGTGATGCCGGCCGTAGATTACCGGTGTAGTCTCTGCCGAGAGTAATCATGCGAGGGCCGGTGCCGAGAGTACCGGTGAGGCGCGGGCCGAGGGTACCAGTGAGGCGCGGGCCGAGAGTATTACAGTTATTACATGCACATGTGTTTTCATTACAATTTCCTCAACCTATCAGGCCGAGAGACTGTGCTGATCACAACACATTACTTACAAGGTCACCACAGGTCCCTGCCTCAAGTGTTCAACCCCTTGAGGTGAAGGAGGACCATGGTGAAGAGCAAAAGAACATTGAGTGATGACTGACCCTTGAGGGCCGTGGTTGAGGACGTCGAGGGTGGGTGGGTGAGGTGGGCGGTTGGTGAGCCGGGGAGGCCCGGGTCGTCTCCCTCCCCGGAAGCCCGACGTCAA
The DNA here is from genome assembly GCA_020271785.1 of Procambarus virginalis. Lineage (NCBI taxonomy): Eukaryota > Metazoa > Arthropoda > Malacostraca > Decapoda > Cambaridae > Procambarus > Procambarus virginalis. Next base: position 9,631 of record WNGS01074325.1, on the reverse strand, counting down.
CTCCAACCCCCAATCCGACGCCGCCGGAGGCCGCTGCCCTTCGCACAGCCTCCGCCCCTTCCCAACACCCCACAAGCCCGAAAATGATGGTAATTAAATAAAAACAAACATGAAATAGTGCAATATAAACCAAATTCGAATATATTTGTTACATTCGTATAGACCTTAATATATATATATATATATATATATATATATATATATATATATATAGATATATATATATATATACTATTACTCAATATGACCGAAAAAGTCAGAATTACTAATTCTAACCCGAATTTTTCCTGATTCTTCCTTATGTTTCTTTTTACTGTTGATGGTAAATGAATAATCAATTCTACAAAATTCATTTTATTTCTAGTCTGACGCGCACACTTGGAGCGCATATTTCGTAAAACTTATTACATTTTCAAAGGACTTGAGTTTACACACACACAACTATAAACTGAAAAGCATTGGCTCTTTTGTACCTGCATTTGGGTGATGGTGATGGAATAGGCAGTGGTTTTGGATGAGGTGAAAACACCTTTCATCAAAACACAGAACATCACGGGCACAAATGGGTATAAGCTAAAGGGAAGAATTGATCTGTAACTGCAGACGGCCAATGGCCCATATTCATTGATGCTTCTATATTTGGAGCGGAGTCTTGAAGGGGATAGAATATAGTTGTGCTATTAATTGGCTGTTGCATGCTGGTGTTGACTTCTCCTCCTGATGTGTAGTGCCTCGCAGTTGTCAAGCCGCCTGCTATCGCTGTTCCTATCAATGATTTCTGTGTTGGTAAGAAATCATTGATAGATACAGCGACAGCAGGCGGCAAGACATCTGCGAGGCACTAACACTCAAGCAGAAGTCAACACCAGCAATCAACAGCCAATTAATGCACAACTATAGTCTAACCCACTTCAAGACTCCGCTCACTAAGATAGAGCATCAAGAAATATGGGCCAATAGGCCGGTTGCAGTTACAGATCTATTCTTCCCTTTAGCTGGTATACCCATTGTTTCCTTCCCGTGTGTTCTGTGTTTTGTTAAAACTTTGTTTTCACCTCATCCAAAACTATTTATTGTATTACATCACCTCACCCCCATGCAGGTACAGAAGAGCCAATGCTTTTCGTTATAGTTGTGTTGATGTAAACTAAAGTCTTTGAAAATGTAATAAGTTTTACGAAATTGGCGCTCCAAGTGTCGCGTCAGGACTCGAAATAAAATGAATTTTGGAGAATTGTATTTGTCATTTACCATCAACAGTAAAAAGAAACATAAGGAAACATAAGGAAAATAGGGAAAATTCGTGTGTTAGAATTATTAATTCTTACCTTTTTGGTCATATTTAAATAATATTGTTACAGGGAAGATACCTACTACCAAAATACTACTATATATATATATATATATATATATAGATATATATATTTTTTTTTTTTTTTTTTTTTTTTTTTTTTTTTTTTTTAATATATATATATAATATAGATATATAACTGCACACTCCGTTATATATTTGTGACTACTGAGTTCTGGGGTGTTGTGTGTTTTCTGTTGTATGTAGTCTTGGGGACCATTTAGGGTTGTGTGCATTTGTGTTCCTCACGTGCTTTTGCCCCAAAAAATGAGGTGATTTCATAAAATGCTATGCCCAAGATTACCATCCGAGTGCCGGGCGGGGAAGTGGTTCATATAGCCTCGGCTATCACTGTCCTTAGGTCCGGATCGTGGATGGTCAAGTGGGTAAAGGCGTCCCTGTACATACCAGTTTGCGTTGCCCTCCTGGGAGTATGGGTTCGAGGTCACTATCTGGGGTGTGAGTTTTCAGTTGTGTACAGTCCTGGGGACCCACCTTCAGCTTGTTTTGCATATAGTATATATATATATATATATATATATTAATATATCTAATATATATATATAGCAAACAAGCCTGTGAATGGTCCCCAGGACTAGATACAACTGAAAACTCACCTGCCTGGGGTGTGAGTTTTCAGTTATATATATATATATATATAATTATATATATATATATATAATATATATATATTATATATATATCTTATCTGTATAGTATATACTATATATATCTATAACTGTATATATATATATATAATATATATAATTATATATATATATAATCTGTATATATATATCATATAGATATATATATTATATATATAATATATATTATATAAGATATACATTATTAGCACAGAATAACCACATGTGAAGAATTGAGAATGCTTAACGCGTTTCTTTGTAAGTCAGCATCAGCATGGGTTCTGGGACGGTAAGTCCTTTCCTCACAGGATTAATTGAATTCAACGACCTGGCAATAAAACTCATGCAGAAAGAGAGGGGTCGGCAGACTGCATACTTTTGCCAGAAACCCTTTGACACAGGACCCAGCACAAGAGGCTAGGTGCCAACAAGTAGTCTACCGGTGTTGAGTAGACTAGACTCGATGCCATCTGCTTTTGTTGCAGGCTAGTGTTGAGTAGTCTGCTAAAATGTCCTCTTTTGTGTTCTGAAAGTGGTATTTCACAAGAATAACCACCTTTTATCATTCGGTCTCTGTCATTGTTGTACTGTCCAAGCCTGGAAACCTTTTCTATATTCTCTACATTCCACCCCCCTTCTCCATCTGCATCCTTTAAGGATCCTCTTTACTGTGCTTTGTCCTTCTCCTCTCCACTGCCCTGGCCCCTATTTGTTCCCTAATGCCTACTACGACACCTGCTCTTTTCCTATCTAATAGCCGGTTAGTACATCTTGCTGCTTCCTGAGAAACAGCAACTTTCATGGCAATTTCCTATGTACTGCCAACACTTACTACTACCAAAACCTACACACACATTGTCGTGGTGTGTTGTGTGTAATTACCTATACCTGTGCAACCATAGGCCTGTGCAATCTTAGACCTGTGCACCTATACACCCTGCAACCATATACCTGTGCCACCATACACCTGTGCACAGACCTGTGCAGCAAGTCTCAAATCCAAGACGAGGAATTCAGCCAATTCAATTTTAATAATAAAGTGATAAACTGGAAGAAATAAATCAAACTTCATAAATAAACTTAGAAGAACAGCTAGATAATCTTAATCAGTCCCTCTAGAACATAGTTCTTGTAGCACTAGAAATGTGCTCAAGTCCCCCATACCACTTAAGATAAAAAGATAAAAAAAAGTCAAATTGGGACAGGAACGTTTTCGGTTCCCTTTATAAGCAAAGAAAACGAATCAAAATACCACTTGAACGCCCACACTATCTGAGAAAGGGAAGGAAGGCTCTGTAGAAGTAAACACGACTGAACAAGATTCATATGAAATCCAGAAGATGGACATAAAGAGCAAAAGAAATAGTGAAATATTTCATTGAAATAGAGAAGGAATCCGAGAATATTTTTCATCTACAACATTTCGAATATTTTGCAAAATCTAGAACAAAATAACCAGAACGAAAAACTCCTGTACTTGCTCTTCTGCGCAAGAGGCTGATGGAACTTTCACAGATAATAACAAAGAAATGAGTGAGTACTTTTTCTTATCCTCATATCAGACATGGTTAAGGACACAAACAACAGTACCGTATCATCCATTGCAGATGACACTAGAATGTTTCATGAGTGAACAAGCAATACAAGGTAAACAACAGAGGAAATTAGAAACTTGTCAGTGAGCAAGAGGGAAGTGTAGGACTAATATCCGTAATTTTTTGTTGTTACTCTTGAAGACGGCGACCCCAGGATGATTATCCCGAGCCACACAAGGTGTTGAGTGAAGGTGTCCCGAGCCACACAAGGTGTTGAGTGAAGGTGAAATACACGTATTGTGCAGGTGGGAGGGTCCGCCAGCTGAGAGAGAGAGAGAGAGAGAGAGAGACAGACAGACAGACAGACAGACAGACAGACAGAAAGACAGACAGACAGACAGACAGACAGACAGACAGACAGACAGACATAGAGGCAGACAGAGACTGACTGACCGAGTAACTATGAAGAACACTTCGGATTCAACCACTCGTTACTCACGATATATCGTTATCATCGTGAAGTGGCTGTTATCTGTGAAGCTGTCAGTGGTGCCTACAGCTGTTTTATCACTGCCGGTGGTGCCTACAGCTGTATTTCACTACATTAAACTCTTCCTGATTCATCATGTTTCCTGCTAGCAAACTTGTGGTGTTTCCTATGACAGTACAAGAGTAAGCGTCAAGGTCAAAGCTATGACCTGGAATGGACATGGAGCCTCTATTGCCGTGCTTAAAATGATGTACACAGCCTATGTGCGCTCCGTCATAGACTATGCCGCACCAGTTCTGTGCACCTACTCCCAAAGCGATATGAAAAGGCTTGAAAGCATTCAAAATGAAGCCATGACAATCATTCTTGGAGTTCCAAGAACTGCCAAAACGTCTAATCTACGAGAGGAGTTGTCCCTTCCCAGTGTTAAAAGCAGAATTCAGGAGCTGAATGCTAAGCTTGCAATTAGGATAGCCAGAGATCCCCATTACAATGATATTGCTAAGAAAAAACTGAGCTCTGTGCTACTTTCAGGGGAAACAGGAGAAGCAAAAAATGGCATCACAGATCAGTCTGCTACCTCGAAGAGCTTCACATGCTTGAGCAAGCCCGTGAGCTCCTGCCTGTAGAGAGTTACCTCCCTGGGAGGATGACTCATGCAAGATCATCATCAATGAAATGGCAATGAAAAAATCCAACATGTTACCACAAGAAATGAGGCACAAGTATCCGAGGAAATTTATAAGAAGCCGGAGATGAACTAGATCAAATCTACACTGACGGGTCATCTAATCCTGTCAATGGCAGGGCTGGTGCAGGATACACGGTAATCAAGGATAATACTTTCCAACGCAGAAATGAAGAAAAAGCACGTATTGAGAACTATGCCTCTTCAACGCAAGCAGAGCTAACTGACATTGTTATGGCGTTAAGGTTTCTTGAACGGAACACTAATGGTGCAGTGATTTGCACCGATTCAAAAGCAGCACTACAAAGCCTAAGTAAAATCAGGCAGAAAATCTTGCAATAGTCGCTGAAATTAAGAGAGCTGTGCGAGTTCTTACCATCAGGGAAGAGTCATCAAGTTTCTGTGGATCCCCTCCCATGTTGGGATATGTGGGAATGAACGAGCAGATGTGCTGGCTGCTGAAGGCGCTGAAGGAGACCATATTGAATACTTCATACCCAAGACTCTACTACAAATTAGAGGTATTGTCAGGCAACATCACAGTGACAAGGTAACTGAGGAAAGGAGGATAGAAGCACAAACCAGTGAATCTGTACGATGGTACAACATGGTTGCTGCTGGCAATCCCAATCATTATGGCCGAAGAGGAGGAGGACGAGGGAGAGAATCAGTAATAGCGAGAATCCGTCTTGGATACAGATATCCATGGAGATATGGAATGGAAACAACAGTTGAGCAGCGAAGCTGCAGAATCTGTGGTGAGAGTGATGGACACTGCCTTGATCACTATCTACGTGAATGTGAACACCTGAGAGACATCAGAAATATGTGTAGATTAATAAACCCCACATTGTTTGAGTTAGGAAAACACTATTTCAAATATTGATACTGTTCTTAAAAAATTTGCCCATTTTGCACCCGCAAGATAACGTAAGCTTTTAAGGGTTGATAGATGTTAATCTTCTTGTTGAGGAGCTGTTCACTTGAGACAGTTAAGCAAGTCCCAGCTGTGTCTGGGTACAAGTGACAGGATGAACAACCCAGCGGTTTTCTTCCTATTGGGGAGTGTTGTACATGCTGCTATGGCGGTGTGTCCACTCCAAGATGAGTGGCGCTGCCCAATACTGTCACTATGGCGGTGTGTCCCTCACAAGATGAGTGGCGCTGCCCAATACTGTCACTATGGCGGTGGTCCACTCACAGATGAGTGGCGCTGCCCAATAACTCGCCCTCGGGGCAAAATTTAATTTAAAAAGAGTAAGCGTGCACGCTGCAAAGCTGCACATGACTGCAATAACTGTTGATGGTGTGTGTGTGTAAACAAGCTGCTTTTTTCTAGGAGCCCCCAGCACTTGCCAGTGGCTGTTTGTTTCCATCCACACGTGTGTGTACGAAGCACAGTTGTTTAGTGTATTTTAATGATTTGTTTATTACTTGTGTTGTGTTGTAATGCATTGTTGTTCCGGCAGAGTTGCTCGCGGGCCCACACAGCACCTGCAGCGACGGCTCCCTCCTCTCCATGGGCAGCTCCGAGAACGATGAGGTCAGTGCTGAGGAAGATGGCGTCCATCTTGTCTATTGTGTACATGTTGCTGTGTGAGCGTTCCCCGGCTGCCTTCCTTGCGGCGGCTACCTTGCTTGATTCCGGGGTCAACGTCCCCGCGGCCCGGTCCTCGACCAGGCCTCCTGGTTGGTGGTCTCGTCAACCAGGCTGTTAGACGCGGCTGCTCACAGCTTGACGTATGAGTCACAGCCTGGTTGATCAGGTATCCTTCGGAGGTGCTTATAGAGTTCTCTCTTGAACACTGTGAGGGGTCGGCCAGTTATGCCCCTTATGTGTAGCGGGAGCGTGTTGAACAGTCTCGGGCCTCTGATGTTGATAGTTCTCTCTCAGAGTACCTGTTGCACCTCTGCTCTTCAACGGGGGTATTCTGCACATCCTGCCATGCTTCTGGTCTCATGTGATGTTTCTGTGTGTAGATTAGGCAACCCATCCTCCTGTTTAGAAAGTATTTTTTATAATTATGTGGACCAGCATACATATATTGACGTGAAGGCAATTAGATAGGGATTTTGTCCTATTCATTTTATAGAGTCTGGAAGAAATAAAGCTAAAAGCCAAACAAATATTCCTAGGCTTAGTATAACGTGTATATATATATATATATATATATATATATAGATATATATATATATATATATATATATATATATATATATTATAATATATATTTAGACAACACCCCCAGTGGGACTCGAACCCGAAAGCACAACTATCTTCCAATAGCTGCCATAACTAGTATGCCTTAACCCACTACACCAAGTCAGACCCTTAAAGGAATATATATATAATATATATATATATATATCTATATATATATATATATATATATATATATATAATATATATAAATATATTATATATTTCGTAGCAGTCTTTCCTGTAGACATATATTATTAAATATGACCGAAAAAGTAAGATTAATAAAATTCTAACACGAATTTTCTCAATATTTCTTATGTTTCTTTTCACTGTTGATGGTAACTGAAAAATTAATTCTCCAAATTCATTTTTATTTCTAGTCTGACGCGACACTTAACGCGTTTCGTAATAACTTATTACATTTCAAAACTTTAGTTCACACACACACAACTATAACTTGCAAACACTAAACAGAGTTCTAAAACAGCTTTCATTTTATACCCGCATTTTGGTGAGGTGATATGTACAACAGTTTTGGACGAGGTGAACGAAACTTCAGCACAAGACAGAACCGAAACAATGGGTATTAATTGGGTAAATTAAGGAAAGAATGGAAGTAACTGCAGAGGCCTATTGGCCCATATTCTTGATGCATCTATATTGTGCGGAGTCTTTGAAGTGGGTAGAATATAGTTGTGCGTTAATTGGCTGTTGATTGCTGGTGTTGACTTCTTAATGTGTAGTGCCTCGCAGATGTCAAGCCGCCTGCTGTCGCTGTATCTATCAATGATTTCCGTGTTTTTTGTTAAGACTCTCTGTAATGGTCTGGTTGTGGGAGGAAACTATATGTTCCTTATGGAGCCCTGTTGCTTATGCATCGTTAATCGCCTAGAAAGAGATGTTGTTGTCTTGCCTATATACTGAGTTCTTTGAGGCTTACAGTCCCCAAGTGGGCATTTGAAGGCATAGACGACATTGGTCTCTTTTAAAGCGTTCTGCTTTGTGTCTGGAGAGTTTCTCATGAGTAGGTTGGCCGTTTTTTTTTTTTGGTTTTATAGTAAATCGTCAATTGATCTTCTGATTTTTGTCTGTAGGGATAACGTTTCTATTAACAATCTTTCAAGACCCTTTCCTCCGTTTATGAGCTGTGGAAAGAAGTTCCTTTAAAATAGTCTAATAGGGGTATAGGTGTTGTGTTAGTTGTCTCTTCAGAGGTTGCATGGCGTTTCACCTTGCTTCTTATGATGTCTTCAATGAAACAAATGGAGAAGCCGTTGTTGACTAGGACCTGCTTACCCTACAGAGTTCTTCATCGACTTGCTTCCATCCTGAGCTGTGGCTGAGAGCACAGTCGACATAAGGTTAACGACACTCCTCTTGTACCTGTCTGGGCAGTCACTGTTGGCATTGAGGCACATTCCTATGTTTGTTTCCTTAGTGTATACTGCAGTGTGTAAACCTCCGCTCCTTTCCATGACTGTTACATCTAGAAAGGCAGCTTCCCATCCTTCTCCATCTCTAGTGAAACGCAACACAGAATTCCGCTCAAATGCCTCCTTCAGCTCCTGCAGATGTCTAACATCAGGTACCTGTGTAAAAATGTGGTCAACATACCTGCAGTATATGGCCGGTTTCAAGTTCATGTCGACTAAGACCTTTTGTCATGGTACCCATGTGGAAGTTCGCAAACAGGACACCTAGGAGACCCATGGCGACCCCATCTACTTGCTTATACATGTGCCCATCCGGGCTCAAGAAGGGTGCCTCTTTAGTACAGCTTGGAGTAGTTTCCTTAGAATGTTTTCTGGTATGTCAAGAGGTGTACAGGCCGGATCACGGACATCGGACAGAGTGTATCGTGATCCGCCACGATACACTTTGCTGTCAATATCAGCAAAGATATTGTTAATAGAAACGTTATCCCTACAGACAAAAATCAGAAGATACAATTGACGATTTACTATAAACCAAAAAAACGGCCAACCTACTCATGAGAAACTCTCCAGACCAAAGCAGAACGCTTTAAAAGAGACCAATGTCGTCTATGCCTTCAATGCCCACTTGGGGACTGTGAGCCTCAAGAACTCAGTATATAGCAAGACAACAACATCTCTTTCTAGGCGATTAACGATGCATAAGCAACAGGGCTCCATTAAGGAACATTGTTTCTTCCCACAACCAGACCATTACCAGAGAAGTCTTAACAAAAAACACGGAAATCATCGATAGATACAGCGATAGCAGGCGGCTGATATCTGCGAGGCACTACACATTAAGAAGTCAACACCAGCAATCAACAGCCAAATAATGCACAACTATATTCTACTACCCACTTCAAGACTCCGCACCAATATAGAAGCATCAAGAAATATGGGCCAATAGGCCCGCTGCAGTTTCTTCCATTCTTCCCTTTAATTTACCCAATTAATACCCTTGTTTCGTGTTCTGTTCTTTGTGTTAAAGTTTTGTTCACCTCGTCCAAACTGTTGTAACATATCCCTCACCCAAAATAACGGTATAAAATGAAAGCTGTTTAAATCATAGCTCAGTAAGAACTCTGTTTAGTGTTTGCAGGTTATAGTTGTGTGTGTAAATTAAAAGTCTTTGAAAATGTAATAAGATATTACGAAACGCGTTCCAGTGTCGTGTCAGACTAGAAAAAAATGAATTTTGGAGATTGATTTTTCAATTACCATCAACAGTGAAAAGAAACATTA
>WNGS01074310.1:0-10626 GCA_020271785.1 Procambarus virginalis | reverse complement strand
GCTGTATTTGTAATGCAAAATGATCACTTAGCATTTCATTCACAGTAAGACAATTCCCCTCTATGCCCTCAGCATTTATTCAAACAAGCATAATCTAATCTCCCTCCCCTCAAATGAGTAGGAAGGGTCGCCCAGCCTGAACATCTTCATGTTCCTGCAAAAACTGGTACATCTGCAACCATTCCTATTTGCTTTACCCCTGATCCTAAAGCTTGATTCTGGCATTTAAAATCCCTACCACAAGTGTATCGTCAAAAAAAGGAATCTGGCAAGTATCTTAAATCAAGGAGCTATCAGAGATGTATAGATTAATGAAATTTAACTCTCTCGGTCCTTTAATTGTATCCGCAAGCAAATACTTTCAATACCTCTATACTCTGAGGGATTCCAGTTATCTCGACAGGTATGGTACTTTTGACATAACATGAGACCCCCTAGTTCCTCCAGCAGCATATAATTAAAACCTCTATACCATTTAGCCTCAGAAGCTACCATCATCCCTATCCCCAGTTTCCTGGAGTGCTACTATGTCAATATCCTCTCTAAGAGTATAATAGTGTACATCCAGCTCTAGTTTTTAATCCATTAACGTTCCAAGATAATATGCTCAATTTTCTTTCATCCATGATTAATAATAAAACTACCTTTGCCCTGCCCTTCACATTCCATTAGATACGAGATTACCTTAGTAACTTCTTCCAACACCGTAACATTTTTTCTTTCTCCTCACTAGCACAACTACTACTAACATCGAAGGTATATTATTCATATCTTTTCTTTGTTATTTCTGTATACCGTTTTTACTTTAACTTTTCTTTCATCATTTGTCACAACAGAGGTTGAACACTGCTAACACTACTAGAAAGTGTATTCTCCTGACTATCCTCTATCATCGTTACCTCATGCACATCCTTACTTTCTCTACGCACTTTTCACTTTCCATTTCACGTCTGTTTTACTTTCAATTACACGTCCTGTTTCACCACCATCTTCACCCCGTCTACCTTCCATAGCCAATTTTTCCATGCCTCAATCCTCTTATCTAGTTTTTTTAGATACTCCAAAATTTGATTACCTACCTCAGAGGTGACCATATTGTCCTGAACCTTGTCCTCACAAGGTTTCAGTTTTTCCACTGCCTGATTTACTTTCCCTAGGCTCGCCTTTATTCTCCGCCCCTTTCTCCACACATTGAACATAGGGGCTGTCGTTGGCTTCCAGCTGTTTCCTCCATGTTCCTCTTGAACGATCTTTCCTTGCTGCGAGGACACATCTATCCTGCTTGTAGGACCCGTCCTAGTCTCTTTCAGATGAGGCTTCATGGGGCATAGAGAGGAACCAGCATTGTGGCTGCCTCGACAGTTACAACAAAATGGTACGACTTTTTCACTTCTTTCAATCTTGACTCTACACTCTCGTGAGTCGTGTTTTTTCCCACAATACCGACACCTGGGGTCAAACTGGCATTTCCATGCCATATGTCCCAACGTGAGCACTTCATGCACAGTATGGGCTCCTCAACGTATTTTGCAACGTTCCTATAGCCTAGTCCTTGCACAAAATTTTCTCTGGCGCCTCACCCTTACCAAGGCAACAACCTGGCTTTGTTTGTCACCACGGACAATGTTTCTCTTTGCCCAGACAACATTATCATTGTTAAGAAAGACAGTCAGGATCCAAATAAGTTGGAAACTTGAAAACTATGATCTTTGTGTGCAACATACCTTCTTCTGGAGGAACCATCACTACATCTTTAAAACCAACCGTCGTGAGGCGTTCAACGGCCTGTTCAGTCCCAACTGTTATGTAGGGCCGGTGAAGACCCTCCTTGAAGAGTGGTTCGTAATCCAAAATTCCTTAGCCACTTACCGTCCACGCCAGCTTTTGGTGGAAATTCAATTGGCATGTTGTAGGGAACAACAGCCTCTTCCTGCTATTAAATGGCTTGTCTTGAGTCCTGCTGAGTAGGGTCTCATTCTTCGGTCTCTTAGTAATTTCCTCGTCACTCTCACTGTCTCGCTGTCTGTATATTTTTCCGCTTCTTTCTGTTCACTACTACTTCAAACGGTCTGTTATCATCTTGTCTGTCCTCCTCACTACCACTTAGGCATACCGCCTCAGCCATTTCTTCGACAGTCAACAATCGAGAACAAATTCACAATATCCTGTATCACCACGTGCAAAAACGAAGAGTGTGGGGCAAGACTCCACCTCCCACCAGAGCGCCAACCCCGTGACCGCCTGTGACCGTGGTCCGGACACAACTGAGCTCATCTGGCGTAGGACATTCATTGCACTGACTGGACACCCAGCTGGATCTCTTCACGATTAAGGTTAGTGTGGCCTTGTGTTAGGGGCCGTGCAAATTTTTGTTTTTTTTCCAATTTTAATTTTTAATTTTTTCTGTGGCTAGGAGCTAAAATTTTTAGTGATGTCATTCGAAATGCAGAGACTGACAGAGGAGCCTTCATTGGTGGAAATAAAGAAACTTACCAAGTCTAATTTAGTATTGTTAGGCAAGGAATTTGGTCTAGAATTAAATGGCGCAAATAAAAAGTGGACCTTGTTGAATGAAATAGTACAACATTGTATCGACGAAGGACTATTGGCAGGTGATACTCCTTTATGCCAGACTAGCCAAGCAGAAAGTGCAGCTCATACAGAGAGAGAGTTAGCTCTAGAGTTAGCAAAAATAAAATTAGAGGAGCAAAGACTCAAAACCGAGGAGGCTAGAATTAGAGCGACTGCCTCTAGACCTCCACCTGCCGGGGATTCAAACCCCAGGCATTATGAGAAGAAGCATAACTTGCCTGAATTTTCAGAGTCGGATCCTGAAAGATTTTTCAACCATTTTCAGAGATTGGCCCTGTCCATGACCTGGCCAAAGGAAGAGTGGGTGAAAATCCTACAGGGAAGACTCAGGGGTAAAGCCCAAGATATTTTTACTAATATGCCTGACAACGAGTGTTTTGAATATGATAAAGTCAGGGAACGAATTTTGAGGGCGTATGAAATTACTCCTGAAGCTCACCGCCAAGCTTATCGCAACCTTAGGCCTACACACAACCAACCGTTCACGGAATTCGCTACCGATCAAAGTAGGCTGTTTGATAAATGGATTCGCTCGGCTAAAGCCGAAACATACGAGGCATTGAAAGACCTAGTCTTAAGGAACAATTTATAGATAGTATGCCAGAAATTGTGGAGCAGTACTTAAGAGGAAGGGTAGAGTTAAATTCTAAAATAGGGCATTTGGCCAAGATGGCAGAAAACTACCAGTTGGCGGGCAAAAGGCCCAATAAAAATAATTTTACCCCACAGAGTAGCAAAACTTATACCCACAGCCAGTCCAGACCAGCTCATTCTAAATCTTTACCTAATGCACCTTCTGTTTCAGACATAACTAACCCTGTTAAATTGTCTAGCCCCACGACACTCAAGAGTGAACCGAAGGGTAATTCGGTTAGTAATGTCTCTTCTCCCCGACGTTTTTGTGGTCACTGTAAAAGTTCAACCCACAATATTAGCCGTTGTTGGCAACTGTACCCGGGAAAAAGACCCAATGCTCTCGTTGTGACACAGGGCTTGAGGCCTTCTGAAGGGTTAGGGAGTAAGACCTCCAACCCACAGTGGTTAGACCTTCTTACCCCATTCTTATCGAAAGGGAGACTACTTTTGTCTGAGGGTTCTTCCTGGAGGGACGTGGTGATCTTCCGAGACACCGGTGCCATCCAGACTTTAATTTTAGAGAGTGCTTTGCAAGGTGCCAATGCTCTCGACACTGGAGAGGTGGTACTGGTCGAGGGTGTCACTAGTGATACTCGAGCAGTACCCCTCCGTAAGGTTACCCTGGAATCTGATTTCCACAAGGGTATTTGTACAGTCGGAGTCACTTCGTACCTACCTTTCCCTAAGGTTGATGTAATATTGGGTAATGATTTAGCCGGGGAAAAGGTAGGGGACTCCAGACTGCCTGTTATGTTGCCTACCCCAAAGGTTTGCCTGGATCCACCCGCCGCAGAGGATAATGTTGTGTACCCTGCGTGCGTGGTGACTAGGTCTATGGGACTTAAATGTAAGGGCAGCCCTGTGCTTGCCAAGGTGGTAAATCCCGAGGACACGAGGGACTTTCCGAGTGGTGAAAGCCCAGTGGACCTTGCGGACACATTCATGGCCCGACTCGGTGACGTGGCCGAGGACATTGTGGAGAGCCTGCCACCACCGCCTACCGAGAGTAGTGGGGAGGTGGAGGAGAACACTGTTGAGCCTCGGCCAATGACATCTGACCAAGGCCTGGATGCCTCCTTGAGTGAGTTACAAAAAGCTGACCCCAGTCTTGCAGATTGTCACGAGACAGCCGTCTCTAGGGAGGAAATTGTAGACGCAGCAACTGGGTACTACTACAATGATCGGATTTTGATGAGAAAATGGAGACCTCAGAGTGCTCCCTTGTCAAATGAGTGGGAGGTAGTCCACCAGGTTATGTTGCCGACCTGCTATAGAGAGAGAGTTTTGTCAGCTGCCCATGATGATCCTATGGGGGGACATCAAGGCATTAATATTACCTATCACAAAATCTGCAAGTATTTTTTCTGGCCCAAGCTGAAAAGCGATGTGGGAAAATTTTGTAATGCATGTATTGCTTGTCAACTTGTTGGGAAACCAAACCAGACTCCACCTAAAGCTCCTCTTAAGCCTATTGTCGTGCCGGAGGAACCATTTTCTCATGTGGTAATGGACTGTGTTGGTCCATTACTTAGAACTAAGTCTGGTAATATTTACCTAATTACGATGATGTGTATCCTTCCGTCTCCACCCCGTCCCTAGGGGTGCAGTTGGCCTCCGCTCTGCGCCGGAGGAGAGGACGTTCGTTTGTGCATTCCCTACGTCCGCTTCTGAAGGAAGTATCGTGTATTTCGTTGCCTGGGGTCTGCTCTCATTCCCTCTTCAGGTGTTGGTGCCTTTACCTTTCCTCTTATTCTAATTTTCTTTCCCCTGCTGCGTTTTCTTGCCCCCTTTTTATTTATTCCTTTGTTTCGTTCAGTCTTACTTTAAGCAGTCTTGGTCCATTTCTTTACTACTATTTCTTTATTTAGCTGCTCCACTTCTCTTCGATTCTTTATTTCCGTTTGTTCGTTAATTTATGTTAACTTCTTATGTCGTTATTCTGTTACTGTTGCTCATTTAGTCGTTTCTTTATTTTAGCCTTCAGTTTATTCCTTATTTTCTTTTCATCCTTATTCTGGAATCTGCTACTTTATTCATTTTTTTTCTCCGTTATTCTTGTTGTTTACTTTCTCAGTTTTTCTTTTGTCCCTCCTGGTTCTCCTGCTCTTCTTCATTTCGTTTATGTCCTATCTTTCCGTTCTATTCGTTATTCTCCCGTCTTAATTCCCTGCTTTAGGCGTTATCTTTATTTATCTATTTATTTTTTCCAGTTCTTTTGTCTTCTCCTGTTTGTCCTGTTCTCATTTGTCCGCTTTTATCGTTAGGCAGTCTTGGTTCTTTTCTTCTCTACTATTTCTTTATTTAGCTGCTCCACTTCTCTTCGATTCTTCTTTTCCGTTTGTTCGTTATTTTACGTTTTCTTATGCCGTTTCTCTGGTTGTCTGCTGCTCTATAGTTGTTTCTTTATTTTACCCTTCAGTTTCCTTAATTTCTTTTCGTCCTTCAGGGATCTGCTACTTTATCCATTTATCTTCCCCGTTATTCTTGTATTTACTGCTAAGTTTTTCTTTCGTCCTCCCTGGTTCTCCCGCTCTTCTTCATTTCGTTTTGTTATATTTCCGTTTTACTAGTTAATTTTCTCATCTTATTCCCCTGCTTTAGGCGTTCTTTATTTTATCTATTCCATTTCTCAGTTCTTTTGTCTTTTCCTGTTTGTCCTGTGCACTTTTATGCGCTTTTTGTTTTTTCATTTCCCTTTTTCTGCCCTTATTTCTTGTACTGCTACTCCTTTTGTTTATTTACTTCCCTCCCCGCTTTATTCTTCATTAATATTTTATTTTATGTTTATTTTACTTTGACTTTTCTGGGTTACTGCCTCCGTTTATTTGTTCTCCATTTCCTATACTTATATGAATTTTAGTTTACTTATGTCCTTATTCAGTTACTGTTCCACATTCTTTCGTTTGTCTATTTTTCGTTTATTCGTCATTTGTTTATTTTATTTCAGTTCTCTCATTTGGCATGGTTTGGCCTGCTCTCAGTTTTCACTTATTGCTACGTTTCGTATTTCTGTGTTATTTGTAATTGTTTTACTTATTGTGACTTTCTCTGTTGTACTGCTCCTATTATTCATTTATTTATTTCCCCCCGCTTTATGCATTTTATCTTACTTATGCCCTCTTTCGGTTCCTGCCCCCATTTATGCGTTTCTCCTGTTTTGTCAATGTTTCTTTCAGTTTACTTATGCCCTTTTTCTGTTTGTTACACATTCTTCCGTTTGTTTTTTACGTTTATTCGTTTTCTTTACTACATTTCAGTCTCCCTGCTTATGACTTATTAATTTTAATTTTATTTTCTTATTTTATTTTATCTCAATTTCTTTATTTTTTACTTGCCTACTTATTCTGTGTTACTGCCTCCCTCCTTTTTCGCTGTCTCTGCTTTTCATTTCTTTTCTTTTTGGGTACTTATGTCCTGGCTTTTAATTTTAGTTTATTTACTTTATTTATAATTTTAGTTCTTTATTTAATTAATGTTTAATTTGTTTTTAAAGTTTATTAATTAATTAATGTATTCTATAAATTTATTTTAGTTTCCAGAGTTTATTTACTATTTAATTTTACACATTATTTATTTTATTTTCTTATTTCTCGTTCCGTGTTAATGCCTACACTTTTCGCTTTCTCCGCCTATTCATTATTTTGTCAAGTTTACTTATGTCCTTTTTCTGTTTACTGTTACTCTTCATTGTTTAATTACTTTATTTATTTTCCTTATGCCATTATTTCTGCTCGTCCACTACCCACTTTTGCATTTATTTTTCCTTCCGTTTTGTACGTTTATTATTCTACTTACTTCTTATGCCCTTATCCTTATTTTATTATTAGTTTTCTTACGTACAGGTTTCTAATTTAATTCTATGTTATTTTTTGCTCTTTAATTAATTGTGGTTATTATGTTTTGTCTAATTTAAAGTTTATACTAGTTAAGGTTCAGTTAAATTTATTTAGTTTCCCGAGTTTATTTTCTTTATTTTATGTCACATTATGTTTATTTACTTATTTCCGGTTCTGTGTTAATGCCTCATTTTTCGGTTTCCCCGGCTATTCAGTAATTTTAAGTTTACTTATGTCCTTATTCCGTTTTGCTGTCACCTCGCTATTTTTTACTTTATTTTATTTTGCCTTTCTTTCGACTCATCTGCTCCCCCTTTATGCATTTATTTATTTTCATTCCGTTTTTACGTTCTTATTCTCTTACTTCTTATGCCCTTATCCTTTTTATTATTAGTTTTCTTTGTCCTGGCTTTTATTTTTAGTTTAGTTACTATTTATTTTAGTTCTTTATTAATTATTGTCTAATTTTATGTTTATTTTGATTTTAACTATTTAAGGTTTATTTATAAATTTATTTTAGTTTCCCGAGTTTAT
This sequence comes from Procambarus virginalis, assembly GCA_020271785.1. Taxonomy (NCBI): domain Eukaryota; kingdom Metazoa; phylum Arthropoda; class Malacostraca; order Decapoda; family Cambaridae; genus Procambarus; species Procambarus virginalis. The sequence goes on along the minus strand of WNGS01074310.1, from coordinate 3,028 downwards.
TTACTGTATTTTATTTACACATTATTTATTTTATTTTACTTATTTCCGGTTCTGTGTTTGCCTACAATTTTCGCTTTCTCCGTCTATTCTTACTTTCGTTAAGTTTACTTTGTCCTTTTTCCATTTTACTGTTACACTTCGTTATTCATTTCCTTTATTTAATTTACTTTTGTCTTTATTTCTGCTCGTCCGCTACCCTCTTCTGCGTTTATTTATTTGTCATTCCGTTTTATACGTTATTTATTCTATTTACTTCTTATGCCCTTATCCTTTTTTATTATTAGTTTTCTTATGTCCGGGCTTTTAATTTTAGTTTATTTACTACAATTATTTTAGTTCTTTACTTAATTAATGTCTATTTCGTTTTTTTTTTTGAAGTTTCTAACTAATTAAGATTTATTTATAAATTTATTTTAGTTTCCCGAGTTTATTTACTTTATTTTATTTACACTTTATTTTATTTTACTTATTTCTGGTTCTGTGCTATTGCCTACATTTTTCGCTTTTCCCATCTACTCTTAATTTTGTTAAGTTTATGTCCTTACCGCGTTTTACTGTTACACTTCGTTACTTATTTACTTTATTTAATTTCCTTTTGCCTATACTTCTGCTCGCTACACACTTATGTGTTTATTTATCATTCCGTTCATACGCTTTAATCTACTTACTTCTTATGCCCTCATCCATTTTTAATTTTGTTTCTTATGTCCTGGCTTTTATTTTAGTTTTACTTCTTTATTTTTTTTTTAGTCCTTTATTAATTATTGTCTGATTTTGTTTTGTTTGTTTTAAAAGTTTATTAACTAATTAAGGTTTATTTATAAATTTATATTAGTTCCCCGAGTTTATTTACTTTATTTATTAACCTTTATTTATTTTACTTATCTCTGGTTCTGTGTTATTGCCTACTTTTTTGCTCTGTCTATACAATAATTTTGTTAAGTTTACTTATGTCCTTATTTCGTTTTACTGTTACACTTCGTTATTGTTTTTTTTTCCTGCCATGCTTTGCTTACACGGCTATATTGTACCTTGTTTGCATGCCTAGCCTTGTTTCCTTTCCTGTCTTGCTCTGGCTGCCCACTTATTTTCCCCTATCTGCAGTACGGAGATGCCGGCCCACCCACCCCACGGTGAAGAAGAGGACAAGGGCGGCGTCAACAAGAGGCAGCGACGAAGGGGTGCTAGGATGCAACCGCCCAGGGCAAGGGTGAAACGCCGCCCGCTTCGCCTCCTCCCCGGACGCCTCTTTGAGAGGCTCTGACTCGGACGGCGACCACATCCACGATGCACGCCCAAACGGAATGACCACGGGGGGGACGCGGCCCGACCACCCCTCACAACCTTTCGGCCGCCGACTGGGCACACTGCGGACGCTCATTGCTCAGGCTTGGCCCCCCCCTCCGAATCAAGACGACAGAAGATTTCGAACCCGGCGGAGCGGACAACATAGACGCCCTCACGAACGGCCTACTCGCACAGCCTCCCCCTCCCCCCCTGCGCGCCACCCACGGTCAAGGGTATGCAATACCCGATTTGCCTAATAAGCCATGTTTTCATAAATTAATGTTTTCTCGACTACCTTATCTACCTAACCTAACCTAACCTAAACCTAACTTTTTTGGCAACCAATCCTAACATACCCTAACCTAAAGAGATAGGATAGTTAGGTAGGGTTGACCACGTTTGGTATTATTTCAATTTTGATGGTTATTTCAATTACCATCGTTGAATAAAAAGAAAATAAGAAATATTAAGAAAATTTGGGTTAGAATTATTATCTCACTTTTTTGGTATATTTAACAACATATATAAACTGACTTTTCGTGAAAACTTTTTTTTTAATTAACATAAGTTATGGTTTATATTTTAGATTTTCTAACTATTCTATATTAAAATACTGAATTAACTACAACTTTAGTTCGACATATAATTATGGAATGTTTATGAAACATATATAATTATTTAAATGAAATGGTGAATGACATCATGTGTTGCAAGTATCGACTTGTTATTGTTGGTGTGGGGCTACATTCCCACCCACGGCCATTATTGGGTGTTTCAATATTTTCGTGCGGTTTTTAGCGCACACCGCACCAGGCCACTATAGCCTTGTACTGTTCACACAGAGCAGACGGAGGTGCATAAACGCTTCTCCAAAGTTAATTTGCCAACGTACTCGCTGGAGATGCTGGAGTAGGACCGAAGGCAATGTTAACTGTGTGTGTGGAAGGGAACATTGGGAGTGGCAAGTCGACGCTGCTAGAGTATTTCTCAAGTTTGATGATGTTGAGGTACTACAGGAACCCATCGAAAAATGGCGGGATGTTAGAGGCTGTAACCTCCTGGTGAGTTGGTTTTGCCAGTTCATTCCCTAATTCTTGTTATTTTAGACTCCAAGACTTTTCAAAATACTGCTTCTTAATAAGGGGCATAACTAGTACTTATAATGATGTTCAAAAGAGAACATGATTAACACCTTCAAAGGATTACTGATCAATCTGGTTGTGATTCATACATTGAGGCTGTGAAGACATTGATCCCCAGAACCAACAAATGGTAAGGCAACCCTAAGACTTGTATGAGTGACTAATATTTAAGAATGAAATTTGGCTGATTGTGCTCAAATTAATTTTTGATCACACATCTATTAAAATCAAATTTGCCCTCTGTAGGACTTGATGTACAAGGACCCTCGTCGATGGGCTCACACATTCAAGCCTATGTGCAGTTGACCATGCTAGAGTTGCACCTGCAGTCCAAATCATCGCTGTTAAGCTTATAGAAAGGTCTCTGTACAGTACCAGGTTAGTGTTGGAGAAATATTTGTAATAGTACATGTATTTTATTTATATTTTTTAAGTTGAATAGGGTCTGCACTGACTTACACTTTACTTTTAATTCCTGACCAGGAATGTAATAATATTAAGCGATAAAGTATGTACTATTGGTGTCATTCGAGTTTTAATAACTTACGGTGTTCAAAAGAGCATTTTCTCTGTTAACTAGGAAAAGATAAAATAACTGG
>WNGS01074298.1:0-16516 GCA_020271785.1 Procambarus virginalis | reverse complement strand
CCATAATATACTTGTTCATGCTATTATGTAGCGATAATATTATACAGAAGACCCCTGACTGTGATAAAACTGACTATGTGGTCTGATAATAGAGGATTGTGATGATTTTAGCGCTGTGCTCCATGGAGGGAGGAGTAATGCTGTGGGATGGAGGGGTGGTGGTGTTGTTATCTGACTGTGTGTGGCCACCTTATTGACTGCACTCAGCATACCACTTAGTGGTTCGCTATGGTGAACACAAATGTAGATACTTATATATAACATGTGTATAAAGGTTATAAACGCAGAGAGGATGAGGTTGGGAGCCGCCATTTTTGGTGAGAGGAGCGTCGTCTGCAGGATTATCGTGTTGTTTACTGGTGACTACGATGGTCTTTGGGCACCATACCAGTTTTACTTGTACAAGTAGGTGACTAAAACCAGGTAGATATTTTATATATAATGTGTGTATATAGCGTAATAACACCACAAGTATTGTGGTGGAGAAATATTAGTGTCTGGCCTTGAGGGCGGCAGCCATCAGCTGACTGTGAGGTCCTACGTCCTTCGCCTACTCACCATACAAGAGGTCCTACTCACCATACAAGCTTAGATGAACAGTTATGGTGAACAAAACATGTAAATACTTATATATAACGTCTGTATATAAAAGCAAAAACAGTATGGTGAGTGGAAAATGGTGGCAAGTCAGGTGAGGTGAGGGAATGAGGGAGTGGCAGCCAGTGGCGGGCTGCCACTGCCACTGCCACTCAGCATACCAACTTAGTGGTTCGTTATGGTGAACACGAATGTAGATACTTATATATAGCGTCTGTATATAGTGAATAAAAGCAAAAACAGTATTGTGGGAGGAGAATGTGGGTGAGTCAGATGACTTGAGGGAGGGCGTGAGTGGCTGGCTGGTACACGGCGGTCACTCCTCGTTACTTTTTGACTCATAATAGCAACTTAGTGGTTCGTTATGGTGAACAAAACATGCAGATACTTATATATAACCTGTGTATATAGTGTAACAACCGACAAAGTATTTGTTCACTGTTTGATGAACATAATTGAATCAACAATAAGCACTCCATATTTTTGAGTACAGCGATGATTCACTCATTTCATTATATAAATATATACACTACACACTATTGAATAATATTACAGCAAAAAAACTACGAAAAATCAATCAGAGACATTGAAATAATTAGGCAATTATCTCTTTGTGGCAACTCCGGCCTGACAGCTGGCGATCAACAGACCGCCTGGGACGCATGCTGAGTGAGCTCCTGTTTTGTGCCAGACCTTCCCCGCCCTATAGCGACCAATATATTCAACTTACGATTTTTTATTATTTTTCCGTGATCAGTGAACACAAATTAACAGGTTAGGAAGAAAAAAATAATTTTTTTTTTTTGTATGCGCCTGTGGGTGTCAAATGGTATATAGCTATGCGCCATTTAAGGGTTAAACTAGATGAAGGCGAAAAATAAACGCATCCTCAGTAGGCATTGTACCTAGTACAGGACTTCAATCTTTCCATTACCCACCTACCGGGCCGGCTCAACGTGATAGCCGACACTCTTTCCCGGTTACTTGAGTAACATTCATCAGAGCCACAGGAAACCATATAACAACTGTCATGTTTTAGTTATTTTTTTTAGGTTCTCCTGTGACATTAAATATTCCGAGTCAAATTTATTTACTTCCTGAGGTAAAGGAGGAGAAGCATTGCCAGACATGTGGCTTTATTGAACAAATAATTACAGTACAGTTACATCCTGCAATACACAAGCCATATATTATACAAAACTTATAAAGACTAACAGTGCTTAAGATATATAATATAATAAGCAAAGTACACATGACTAACACTAGAACAAATAGAAATTAACTAGGAGTGAACAACGACACAGCTGGTCTGACAACAACAAAACAGTCAAGCGAGCATCCAAACAAAACAGTCAAGCGAGCATCCATCCGTTTACAATAATACAATAACACTTTTACTACATTCACCCCCTCTAGCTTTAAGTAACATAGTCCTGAAGATGAGTAGGAGTACTTCACGTCCTTCCAGATCGTCGAAGGGACTCCTGCAAAGTTGATGCCTCTAGTGTTCCAGTCGGTTTCTGCATACCACCTTCTCGAGGGAGTGTTACATCAGAGAAAGGTTTCCAATTAGGTGTTTCAAAGTTAGGTGGTTCGGAACGAAGTAGTCCAGGATGAGGTAGTTCAGGATGAGGTAGTTCAGGATGAGGCCGTTCAGGATGAGGCGGGTTGGGGTTTACCCCATCTTTCACAATCGCTGGGTGTTGCTGTTGAATGTTGAGATTGGGGTCCAAACTCTCGCAGCCCTCTGTGGCCAAGGGTGCGAGGTGTCTTAATGATACAGTAGTAATCCTGCCATCCGGGAACTTGACATGGGCATATTCCGGATTCACATCTACGACCTCAACCTCATCAACTAGAGGATCATTTTTGCTTTGACGCACCTGACGTTTTAGGAGGACAGGGCCTCTGCAAGCAAGCCACGTAGGTAGTGTTCGCCCTGAAGTAGACCTTCTTGTATGCTGGAAGAATTGTTCATGTGGTGTACAATTTGTAGAGGTACACAACAGTGATCGAATAGAGTGGAGTGCATCAGGAAGAACTACTTCCCACTGGGATACATCTAAGCCTCTCGTCCTAAGAGCTAGCAGCACTGTCTTCCAAATAATCCCATTGTACTTCTCAGCCTGGCCATTTCCTCTAGGGTTGTAAGGAGTCGTACGGCTAGTTGCTACCCCCTTTTTTAGTAGAAAATCTTTCAACTCCTCCGACATAAAGGAAGTTCCCCTATCAGAGTGTATATATGCAGGCATACCAAAGATTGCAAACAACTGCACCAGGCACTGAATTACTGTACCAGTAGTCATATCTGAACAAGGGAATGCAAAAGGGAATCTAGAGAATTCATCTACAACAGTAAGGATATATTTATTCCTTGAATGTGATGGAAGTGGTCCTTTAAAATCTATGTTGAGTCTTTCAAATGGCTGAGTAGCTTTAATCAAATGCCCAGAGTCAAACTTGCAAAACCGAGGTTTAAGTTCAGAGCATGCAGAGCAAGAATTAGTCATCTTCTTCACTTCCTCGACAGAATAAGGCAGATATCGACATCGGACAAAATGAGTCATACGAGACACTCCAGGGTGACACAGATTGTCATGCAATTCAATTGTCATGTTTCTTTATTGGTAGTGGTTTAAATCACGGTTTGGTGACATTTTATACATATGTTCTTCTAGAACATTCTATTACGAACACATTGGTACAAAAATGAAATATGTACATCGAAAATTAAGGTCAGCACAGTGAAAACAGTATACACTTTTCCGTATTGCAGCTCGATCGCCCGAAACGGTGATTCGAGCAAGTTTTGGTCCTGTTCGTGGAGAGCAGTAAAGTGTTTATTAAGAAACATGGAGCAGCCTACCTGCCGAACACTGAACGAACCTTTTTGACATTTGTTTTTTCAATATATATATTTTTTTTTTTTTGGAAACATGGAGCAGCATACCTGCTGTACACCGAATGAACCTTTTGCTATAACATATATGAAAGACTAAGACTGCTGGCTGGATTAATACTGAGTGGGCAACCATTTGTGGCACACGAGCCTCTGACTCCCAAACACCTGTCTGACACGGTGTTGAAAGATTGCGCTCTATCGGTGAAATTGAGACCTTATTGTTTGAAGAACATAAGGGGTCATGATATTGGTGAAGCTAGGTGCAATAAGGACCTAACACAAAGGTCAGATGCAAGTGATACAACACCTATAAGGATGATACAGCGAGTGTATCCAGTTGTAGCTATGAGCGCCACCCTTGCCCACCTATGCCATTTATTTATTTATTTATTTATATATATACAAGAAGGTACATTGGGATTGTGAAGATACATAGCATAGTAATTACATTCTTGTAAAGCCACTAGTATGCACAGCGTTTCGGGCAGGTCCTTAATCTTAGAAACTTATAAGTAGGTAAATACTTACAAAATTTATAAAAATTATAAGTTACATAGCATGAAAAAAATAAAAGATGAGAGAAAATTGTAGGTATATGAAAGCACATAGGTAGCTCAGAATGATTGCAATGACAGCTTGAATGGTAGTTTAACAAAACTTAGCAGGCACAATACAGCATATGGCTACCTTGAGAATACCTTGAGGTGCTTCCGGGGCTTAGCGTCCCCGTGGCCCGGTCATCGACCAGGCCTCCTGGTTGCTGGACTGATCAATCAGGCTGTTGGACGCGGCTGCTCGCAGCCTGACGTACGAGTCACAGCCTGGTTGATCAGGTATCCTTTGGAGGTGCTGTGGTGTCTGTATATAGCTGAGATAGTCTTGGTAGTAAGGTTGATGTAAAGTCATTCCTGGTTACTGACTTTAATACTTATAAACGATTACATGACTATGGCTCCCAAGCTTGGCAGGCGTCCTGTGCGCTCTTGTTTACCTCCTCTAGTGGCGTCCAGCCGCCGCACATAGAAAACGGATGGTACCATTTTCTGTGAACATGACATCCCTCCTTTTCTTTAAAAAGAATGAATACAGGATGTCTACCATAAGTTATTAACATATCAAGAGATATTGCATATATTTAACATTAATTAAGCACAAAGAATTTAAACAATCTTTACCACAAAGGATTTCAATGTTAAAAATACATATGCAATGTTAAACAAACATGAAAGAAACTGTAATACAAAGTTACAAAATATTGAATGAGAGATCTGCATTATTCAAACAATATTAAATTTAGTTTAGCATAACAAGTAAATACTTTGCATTACATAGGAACACAATTAATCATCAAATCGTGTAGGGCGTTTAACATGACGTTTTAGACGAGAGTCCTTAAGTACAAGAATATCCCTCGATGAATTGTTTATCGAGTTATAACTCATTTTTTCTTTTTCTTTTGCACGACTTTGCACTTCATCATTTTCTACACTAGTTGGAATCACTTTGAAATAAGCCATATTACGTGTTATACTATGATCTCTATTACTCGCTGTTACCATAGTTCCTTTTACACTAATCACTTTATATGGTTTTGTATCATACGGCATATCTAGCTTTCCCTCTTTTTTCTTTTTAACGAGAACAGTATCTCCAACCTTTATGAATTGTTCCTTTGCACGTTGATCATGAGCAATTTTCATTTTGCCCTTGGCTAGTGCATCCTTCTGAGCGAGACGTTTATCCGTTACCTTGCATGACAGGTAGTGCGATTCTCATAGGACGTCCAAATAAAAGTTCGCCAGGCGACTTGCCCAGTGTTCCATGCGGTGTTGCACGGTAGTTCCTGAGAAAAGCATACATAGCTTGTTTCCAGGATCGTCCTTCGGCATGAGCACAGCGTACAGCTTTCATGAGAGGTTGCATGAATCTCTCGACTTCTCCATTTGCTTGTGGATGTAGTGGCATCACACGGCGGTGTTTGAATCCAATATGCTCAGCAAAGTTGACAAAGTCTTGTCCATTAAATGGCGGTCCATTGTCCGTCTTGACAACTTCAGGAATGCCAAAGTTTGAAAAGATCTTGTCGAGCTTCGGGATGACAGCCTTTGCAGATGTGGAAGTGATGATTTCTACTTCTGGATAACGTGAGTGATCATCAATGACTACCATCAAGTACTCTCCAGTTGGTAGCGGTCCACAGAAATCCATCGATACTTCCATCCATGGTGCAGCAGGTAGTGGTGAAGGTTGTAGAGGTGTTGGTCTTGAAGTATCCACTGCAGCTTGGCAAGGGACACAGGCATCATGCATGTCCTTAGCTTGACGATCAATGCCAGGAAACCACACCTTTTCTCGTAGCAGCTGTTTGGTCCTTACAAGACCTTGGTGTCCTTGATGTGCAAGCTTCAGAGCACGTTGCTGGAGAACAGCTGGAATGACGATACGAGTACCTCGCAGCACGGTGTCGCGTTGTTGCGTAACACTTAATTCTGTCTGGATGCGTTCAAGTGCTTTGAATGCATCTTGGTCAACTCCTGAGGGTGGGATGCGTGGAAACTTTTTCTTAGTCAATGCATCCACTGTTGCTTGCAGAGTTGGGTCCTCTAGGGTTGCAGTACGGATTTCATCAAGAGTGAGAGCCTTAGGGACTGCATCACAGGTTACAGAGTGTACATATTCCTCGGCAACTTGCTGATGCTTGGTGATGGTGAAACTGTTGGCAGGATGTCGACTGATGTAATCAGCGGGATTGCCTGCACCTGGCTTGTATTTCACCGTAAAGTTGTATGGTTGCAGACGAAGAGCCCATCTCTCAATGCGAGCTGGTGGTTTGGACTTTGGATTATTGAAGATGGTCTCCAACGGTTTGTGGTCAGTGACTATCGTGGTAAAGGGTGCACCAAGCAGATACACATTGAAGTGTTCACAGCCCCATACAAGAGCAAGAGCTTCCTTCTCTGTCTGACTGTATCGTTGCTCAACATCTGTGAGAGAACGGCTGGCATAGGCAATTACTACTCTTGAATCTGGTTGACCAGGTTTGTGTTGGGCTAACACAGCACCTAAACCAACAGGACTAGCATCCACCGTTAACTCAGTGTCCATTGATGGATCAAAGTATGCAGCAGTCGCATTTTCTACTAGTGCATCTTTCACAGCATCAAATGCATTTTGCTCGACATCGCTCCAGTACCATGATGCATTTTTCTTCAGGAGCTCACGTAGAGGCTTCGTAATGGTAGCAAAATCTGGAATGAAGCGAGAACAGTAGTTTGCCATTCCCAGAAAACTATGTACTTCAGTGGATGTTGAAGGAGGTGCAGCATTCTTGATATCTGCAACTTTCTTAGGATCTGGAGACAGACCTTTGTCACTAAGTACATGTCCAAAGAATTCAATTTTATGTTGATTGAACTCACACTTTGCTCGGCTTAGCGTCAAATTCTTTTCTCGTAAGCGTTGCAATGTTGCACGAAGAGCTTTGTCGTGTTCAGCTTGGGTACGGCCATAAACAATGATGTCATCAGACATGTTGTCAGCATTAGGTATATCTTGCAATACCTGGCTGATGATGTGCTGGAATACTTCAGCAGCACTGTTAATACCAAAACTCAGGCGCTTGTACCTATACAGACCTCGATGTGTCGTAAACGTTGTGATGAATCGACTCTCATCATCAAGTTCAAGCTGATGATAGCCCTTGTTTAAATCTAACTTGCTGAATACAGTTGCACCATTCAAGCGGTAAATCATATCATCTACAGTGGGTGTAGGATGGCGTTCACGCATTATTGCCTTGTTGGGAACACGCATGTCTACACAAATGCGTATCTCATCTGGATTCTTCGGCTTTGGTGGAGTGACAATTGGGCTTACCCATGGTGTTGGGCCTGTTACCGGTTCAATGATATCTAGTTCTATCAGCCTATCCAGTTCGGCATCGACTTTCTTGCGAGTATGGAATGGTTGTCGGCGATGTGGTTGGGCAACTGGAATTACATCTGGGTTGATATGCAGATGTACCTTGCTATCAGTATAACAACCTATGGATTTAAACCGATCAGAAAATTCAGCAACAATAGCATCAACATTGTTTGCAGATTCCACTGCTACAGCATTAGAAAGCTGAAGTAGCCCCAATTTGGTTGAAGTCTTGTAACTGAGTAAAGACTCCTTTGCATTCCTAACAACATGGAATGTAGTAATGAGCATTGCATTCTTTGACTTAATCTCTGCAGTGAAAGTTCCAATCACTGGTAAGGCTACCTTTGAAGCATAGGCAGTGGCTTTGCCATTGTATTTTCAAGCTTGGGAACTGTTTTTTAAATTTTCATAGTGGCACTCAGCAATGGTGTCAATGTTTGATCCAGTGTCAATGAGAATTTTGAGACAAATGCCAGCAATGTATACTATAGTCTCTGGGTTGTTTGGAAGATCATTCCATTTTGTGATTGATTGTACTCCATAAATATAATCACATTCACTGTCATCTGAGACTGGTTGTAATGAAATGTTGTCTTGTATATTATTAACATTCTTGATTTGAGGTGCAATATTGTGTTTGCCACCTCGACTCCTATGACTTGATCCTCGTACATTGCTTTTATTTATTGATTGTGGTTTCTTTAGTGCGGAACGACACATAGCACCAAAATGATTTAGTTTTCTACACTCATAGCACTTCTTACCTTGTGCAGGACAAACATTATCTTGGTGTGGGTAGTCTCCTCCACAATTGTAACATTTATTGTTGACAACCTCTGATGTGAGTCGTTGTGACTGCTTGAGTCTTGTTCCATGACTCCAGTTGTGATGTGGTTCTCGGCTCAATTTAATGTTAGGTTTGGCATGATATCTTCTATGATCATGGTGTACTCCCTGAACCTTACATACTTCATGACAGTAACAGTGGCAGAACCGTTGTTGGCACTGCACTCCATGACACGAGCATCACGTGCAGCATCTTCCATTCGACGAGCCATATCCAGTATCTTGGTAAGAGAACTTTCATCATCAACAAGTTCTAGAGCTCTTCGACGAAGACGTGTAGATGTGCATGTTTCAATTATTTGCTGTTTGATTTCTTTGTCAACATCAGCAAACTCACAATGGGTTGCTAAACCCTGCAGACGTGTATGGTATTGATCAACAGTTTCATTAGAGAGTTGTTTTGCTCTCCTGAAATGCATAATTTCCATAGCAGTATTTTGCCTTGGTTTGAAATGCTCAGTTAATTTGGCCTTGGCAGTGTCATAATCTTTGGCACCACCAGTATCTTTCAGTGTATCAAAGATATCACAAACTCTATCACCTGCATAATGAAGCAGAAAGGCACGCTTTCTTTCAGCACTTTTGATGTCAGAAACTATCAACAAATTTTCAAACCTTTTAAGCCATTTGACCCACCTCTGTGACAGGTTTGTCTGGTCACAGTCAGGATCAAATGCAGGAAACTGAGGTATATTTGCCATTTTTACTGAATAAATTTAAACTTATCACTTAAAATGTTCCTCAGAATATATAACACTTACTGCACTGTATATGTTATTAAGAATTCACTGTAATTACTTTAATTTTGCAAAGCACACAAGCATTTTAATGCAAAAGTTCACAACAGTGCACAACACAGCAGCAACTGACTTCTTACCTAGCCCTTGTGTACATGTGTTGTCCTACTCACAGCAACACAGCAGTTGTTAGCAGTTGGTACAGCAGTTGTAGCAGTTGGTACAGCAGTGGCAGCAGTTGGTACAGCAGTAGGCAGCAGTTGGCAGCAGTTGCAGTGGCAGCAGTTGGCAGCAGTAGGCAGCAGTTGGCACAGAGCGTGACAGAAAATTTTGTAGCACGGAGCGTCGTTTCGTAACCAAAACATCGGGTTTTGTACACTGCATCAAAGCGTCGTTTCGTACACAGCGTCGGCAGATTCCTCTCTCACAGCAACAATCAGCACAGCTTGGGTAGTTCAGCATTGGCACACACAGCAACGGCCAGCACACAGCAACGATCAGCACACAGCAACAGTCAGCACACAGCATGGGGTTGCACTACAGCATCGGGTATGGTGCTCACAGACAGCTTTCTTTCCTCCTCCTGGGCGAGACAGCATGCTCTTCCTTGTGTTTGTTGAACAAAATACCTGCGTTCCCAGTTCATCCTCGTCGCCAGTGTGGTGTCTGTGTATAGCTGAGATAGTCTTGGTAGTAAGGTTGATGTAAAGTCATTCCTGGTTACTGACTTTAATATTATAAACGATTACATGACTATGAGCTCCCAAGCTTGGCAGGCGTCTGTGCTCTCTTGTTTACCTTCTCTAGTGGCGTCCAGCCGCCGCACATAGAAAACGGATGGTACCATTTTCTGTGAACANCTCTTACTCACTCTGTCACTCTTACTCTCACTCACTCCTACTCACTCTCAGTCACTCTTACTTTTATTCACTCTCACTCACTCTTACTTTTATTCACTCTCACTCACTCTTACACACTGTCACTCTTACTCACCTTCAGTTACTCTTACTCTTACTCACTCTTACTCACTCTTACCCACTCTCACTCACTCCTACTCACTCTTACTCACTCTCAATCACTCTTACTCACTCTCAATCACTCTTACTCACTCTCAATCACTCTTACTCTCACTCACTCTCAATCACTCTTACTCACTCACTCACTCTTACTCTCTCACTCTTACTCTCACACTCACTCATTCCTACTCACTCTTACTCACTCTTACCCACTCTCATACTCTTATTCACTCTTAATCACTCTTACTCTCACTCACTCTCAATCACTTACTCACTGTCAGTCACTCTTACTCACTCTTATTCTCACTCTCACTCACTCTTACTCTTACACACTCTCACTCACTCTTACTCACTCTCACTCACTCTTACACACTCTGTCACTCTTACTCACCTTCAGTTACTCTTACTCTTACTCACTCTCACTCACTCTTACTCTAAGTCACTCTTACTCACTCTTACTCTCAGTCACTCTTACTCACTCTTACCCACTCTCACTCACTCTTACTCACTCTTACCCACTCTCACTCACTCTTACTCACTCTCACTCACTCTTACTCACTCTTACCCACTCTCAATCACTCTTACTCTCACTCACTCTGTCACTCTTACTCACTCACTCTTACTCTCATGCAGTCACTCTTACTCTCTCACTCTTACTCACTCTTACTCTCACTCACTCTTACTCATTCCTACTCACTCCTACCCACTCTCATACTCTTACTCTTATTCACTCTTACTCTCACTCACTCTCAATCACTTATTCACTGTCAGTCACTCTTAATCTCACTCACTCTTACTCTCACTCACTCTTACTCTCACTCACTCTTACTCTTACACACTCACTCTTACTCACTCTCACTCTCTCTTACACACTCTCTGTTAACCTTCAGTCACTCTTACTCTCAGTCACTCTTACCCACTCGAACTCTCACACACTCTCATACTCACTCCCTCATACTCACTCTTACTCACCCTTACTCATTCCTACTCACTCTTACTCATTCTCACTCCTACTCTCACTCACTCTCAGTCACACTCTTACTCACTCTCTCACACTATCACTCTTACTCACTCTCACTCTTTCTCATTCTTACTCACACTTACTCTCATACTCACTCTTACTCTCACTCTTACTAACTCCCATTCTCTTACTCACTTTCACTCACTCATACTCACTCTCACTCACTCTTGCTCACTTCAAGGCATTTGAAGTGGAATCTAAGTTTGTTCGCATGGCTCCATTTAGATATATATGCACTTCACTTTTGGTCGCTGTATTATAGAATGGATATAAATTCACTAGAATGCGTCCAGCGTAGGATAAAGTTAATTAATCCCCCAAAACACTTCTGCGTTTTGGGCGAGTTAGCCCTCCACTATCTCCTGTGGTTTTGGATGTTCCAAGGTAGTGGGCGCTAATACTGAAAAGTGTATAGTCTTTTGAACCTTGTCACCTTAATTCTCGTCCTAGGTTTTTCAATTTGGTATCAATGTGTTCGCAATAGAATTCTGTACAGGACTAAAGGCATATAAACTAAAAAAAAACCGGCTTACCATCCGCAACAAACAGAGAAAGCGAGAGCGTGTTACATAGGAGTGCACAAGAGCGATAAAATGTATACACTCTTTTCACTTTGGTCACCTTAATTGTCATCCTAGGTCTTTCATTTTGGTATCAATGTGTTCGCAATAGAATTCCCAACGGGAGTGTATGCATAAAATGTCAAAAACAGCAGTGCGCTCCACCCGCTGACGTGATGAAAGCAAGCCGCATTACCCAGAAGAGAGTGCTATGCAGTGCCTGGCCTTCCATTAGAGAGCCTTTTAATACAGATAGTGAATACTCTTTTCAACTTTAATTGTCACCTCAATTCTCGTCCTAGGTTTATCAATTTGGTATCAATGTGTTCGCAATAGAATTTTCTACAGGTTTAAATGCAAATAAACTCCAAAAGCGTATAAGCCAAAAGCGAGTGCATATAAACTCCATTAGTGGACATTTAGCAGCTAAAATTTTGACGCCATACTTCGTCATTAGTGGGCGAAAGTGCTAATTAGAAACCTGTCAAACGAAGAAAGATTGTCAAAGCTTAAATTACATTCTCTAGAAAGGCCAAGAATTAGGAGTGACATATGGTAGAGGTGCACAATAGGATGAATGGACATAACAAAGGGGACATTAATAGGGTATTAAAAGTAACAACACAAAACAGAACTCGAAACAAAGTGTAAAAATTGGTTCATGTATGCAATATTACAAAGTTCCAATTAACTCCCATGCATGCAGTTAATTTGTTATGTTTATGTACTATATGTTTTTTATGTTAAAATGTTTTTGTTGATTTGTTTCTATATTTTCATAAGTAAAGTATGCTTACCCACTTATTCCAAGTTTTATGGTAACTTTACAAGGTTTAAAACAAAGTTCAAAATTATTTTCTGCTTTTCATACAGGAATTATACGTTAATATAACATCATAATAACGTAATGCTGTCGTGTAAATAACGTTATATTGACGTCATATAAATGTTATATTTGTTATAAGAACGTAAATTGGATAGGTTTACATAGAGTAAACAAAAAAAAACAAAATGTTGACTGAAAATTATATATTCTTAAATATAAAGCATGAAAACATTGCAATTCCATAGCATTCACTTTTATTTTAAATTTTTTACATAAATCTTAGAAACCTGTGTCTCAAGAATATATGTTTTTAGTTATATCTAATGGTTTTAAGGACGTCAGAAATACGTATTTATCTTAAAAGTTACAAAATTACCTTTGTGGGACCATTTAAAAACGTCCACAAACGTTCTGTATTTGCTGGGATATTACTGCAAAAAACTAAGAAAAAATCAATCAGAGACATTGAAATAATTAGGTAATAATATATTTGTGGCAACTGCCGTCTGACAGCTCAGGCGGAGTAGACCTCGTCTGGCGAAGGCTCTGCCAACGCCCCTTTTTTGCCACACTTCCCTACCCTATTGCGGCTAAAATATGCCACCTACGATTTTTTTGTTATTTTTCCGTGATCTGGGAACAAAAATGAACACTTCTACAAGACAAAAGGTTTTTTGGATTTTTTTTTTTTGTTGCGCCTGTGGGTGTGAATTCCATTTGGGCCCCTAGCTGTTTGAGGGTTAAGACTGGCAGAGCAAAAGGCAAAAGTAGCAGAGCAAGAAAAAAAAATAAAGTAAAATATGTTTATTCAGGTAAGGTACATACATACAAGTGATTTTACATAATTTGATCGGCTTATAGATTGAGCTAGTACATACAATGCCTAAAGCCACTATTACGCAATGCGTTTCGGGCAGAATTGAGGCTAAAGAGGCTAAAGAAAGGGAGGCTAAATTGTTAGAACAAAATGCTAAGTTAGAAGAGCAGTGGCTTAAAAATGAGGCAGCAAGAATTAGAGTAGATACCGCTTTACCACCACCTGCCGAGGACTCAAACCCCAGGCATTATGATAAAAAGCATAACTTGCCTGAAGTCAGACCCTGAAAGATTTTTCAACCATTTTCAGAGACTGGCCATGTCCATGAACTGGCCAAGGGAAGAGTGGGTGAAAATCTTACAGGGGCGGCTTAGGGGTAAAACACAAGATATTTTTATAAACATGCCTGACGACGAGTGTTTTGAGTATAGTAAAGTCAGAGAACGAATTTTGAGGGCATTTAAAATTACGCCTGAAGCTCACTGCCAAGCTTATTGCAACCTTAGGCCTACTCACAACCAACCTCTCACTGAATTTCCTAATGACCAAATTAGATTGTTTGAAAAATGAATTCGCTCAGCTAAAGCCGAAACATACGAAGCAATCAAGAATTTAGTTTTAGTGGAGAATTTTATAGATAATATACCAGAGCCGGTAGCATGTTACATTAGAGGAAAGACAGAGGTAGATTCTAATATTGTGGATTTGGCCAAGATGGCAGAAAACTACCAGTTGGCGGCCAAAAGGCCCAATAACAATAATTATATCCCACAGAGTAACAAAACTTATACCCACAGCCAGTTCAGACCAGCCCATTCTAACCCTATAACTATAATGCACCTTCTGTTTCAGACATAATTAACCCTGTTAAATTGTCTAGCCCCACGGCACCCAAGGGTGAACCAAAGGGCAATCCTGTTAGTAATGTCTCTTCTCCCCGACGAGTCTGTGGTCACTGCGAACGTGCAAACCACATTACTAGCTGTTGTTGACAACTGTACCCAGAAAAAAGGCCCAACGCTCTTGTTGTGACAATGGGTTTGGGACCTTCTGAAGAGTTAGGGAGTAAGACCTCCAACCCATAGTGGTTGGACCTGCTTACCCCATTCTTATCGAAAGGGAGACTACTTTTGTCTGAGGATTCTTCCTGGAAGGACGTGGTGATTTTCCAAGACACCGGTGCCATCCAGACTTTAATTTTAGGGAGTGCATTGCCAGGTGCCAACACTCTCAACACTGGAGAGGTAGTAATGTTCGAGGGTGTCACTAGTGATACTCAAGCAGTACCCCTCCGTAAGGTTACCCTGGAATCTGACTTCCACAAGGGTGTTTGTACAGTCGGAGTCACTTCGTACCTACCTTTCCCTAATGTTGATGTAATATTGGGTAATGATTTAGCAGGGAATAGGGTAGTGAGACTCCAGACTGCCTATTATGTTGACTACCCCTAAGGTTTCCCTGGATCTACTTGTCGCAGAGGATAATGTTGTGTACCCTGCGTGCGCGGTGACCAGGTTTATGGGACTTAAATGTAAGGGCAGCCCTGTGGTTGCCAAGGTGGTAAATCCCAAGGACACGAGGAACTTTTCGTGTGGTGAAAGTCAAGTGTACCTTCCGGACATGTTCATGGCCCGACTCGATGACGAGGCGGAGGACATTGTGGAGAGCCTACCATCGCCTCCTACCGAGAGTAGTGAGGAGGTGGAGGAGAACACTGTTGAGCCTCGGCCACTGGCATCTGACCAAGGCCTGGACGCCCCCTTGAGTGATTTGCAGAAAGCTCACCCCAGTCTTGCAGAATGTCACGAGGTAACTCTCTCTAAGGAAAAGATTGTAGATGCAGCAACTGGGTACTACTACAATGATCGGATTTTGATGAGAAATGGAGACCACAGAGTGCTCCCTTGTCAAATGAATGGGAGGTAGTCTACCAGGTTATGTTGCCTACCTGCTATAGGGAGAGAGTTTTCAGCCCATACCATCCACAGAGTGATGGGGGGGGGGATAATTGACCGGTTTCATCTAACTCTGAAGCAGATGTTGAAGACATCGTGCGACAGTTCCCACAGCTTTTGGGATCAGAACCTGCCTTATGTTATGTTTGCTGCTTGAGAGGGGTTACAAAGTTCACTGGGTTGTTCGCCTTTTGAGTTAGTCTTTGGCCATAAAGTTCGTGGACCCTTGCAAATTACATGAGAATCTGTTAGGGAACGTAACGTTGACCAAAGGTTCGGCTTTCTTTGCGTAACACCACCAGAGTCTCCGGGACTGCACGGAGGCTGCACTAAAGTATCTTGGGAAGACCCAAGAAAATATGAAAGAACGACACGATGCTAAGGCTATGTTGCGGGTATTTCAGCCTGGTGACCCTGTCCTGGTCTTAAAGCCTCAACTAGAGAACACTATGTCCCACAAATACGAAGGCCCCTATATTGTGACAGAAAAGGCTGGGGACCACACGTACAAGTGAGGCACCTTGACAAGCGTAACCAGGTAATGCTCGTACACTTGAACCAGCTGAAGAAGTTCCATGGCCCCAGCAGGCCCATTGCACTAACCAATGTTTCCTTTTCCAGTGAGGGAGGGGATGATTTTTCTGGAGACCCAATTAATCTCGTCCTCAATAATTCTAGTTCTGTGAATGCTGTGGAGGAGAAACTGTTCCATTTGCAGATGGCCCAACATGAAGAGGTGCAGTCGTTGCTTGACGAATTCTCCAGTCTGTTCAGGGAAGTCCCGGCCCAGACTGATGTCAAGTTGACGGACTACAACACCATTCGCCTTCAACCCTACCAGATGAGTCCAGAAAAGAAGGCCATCGTACCGAAAGAGGTCGACTTCCTGCTCCAGCATGACCTCATCCAGCCGAGCCAGGGCTCTTGGTGCTCGCCTTGTCTTTTGGTCCCCAAACCAGATGGCTCCTGGCGATTATGCACCGACTATCGGCAACTCAACAAGACAATCGTGGATGCCTATCTGCTGCCCCTTCTCGAAGACTGCATCGACGAGATCGGAAACCCCACTTACGTCTCGAAATTCGACCTCTCAAGGGGTTATTATCAGATCCTGCTCACTGAACATGTCAAGCAACTAACTGCATTCATAACACCCGATGGTGTCTTTTGAGTATCAAGTGTTACCGTTCGGCTTGCGTAATGCCCCTGCCACGTTCCAAAAGCTAATGAACTCTCTGTTCGCTAATGTGCCAAATTGTCGGGCATATTAGATGACATTGTGCTTTTTGATAGTAATTGGACTGACTACATAGCA
>WNGS01074280.1:0-12166 GCA_020271785.1 Procambarus virginalis | reverse complement strand
CCCTAATAGCAGTAAAGCCTATCCCAGTTAGGGCATTTACTTCGTGACAATTGTTTGCCTCATTACCTTTAGGCACCTAATTTTCTCCAAGCAATTGCTTGTTTCATTGTGTTTTACTTTTGCGATAGGGTTTTTCTCAGGTCTGAGTTAATCTGATCCCAGAAAATTTCTTATAAAGATTACAAAAAAAAAATATTATGGAGATTGCTGGAAAAATACAAAATCCCATTTGCCATACTTTGAGTGTGCAAAGGGCATTCAAAATTTAACAAAACTAGCATTGTACAAACTCAGCTTCACCCCATATAGTTCATTAATTTATTTCTTTTTTTCCAAGTGGGGTCTGGCAGAACACACAGTTTGCTTCTTAGAATAGTATAATTTGTTTTTATAATATTGTAAGTCCTATTTTCTACTAACTTGAAGCACCTATATCATAATATTCTTACTTTGAGAAAAGCTGTAGAAGCCTTGAGGAGAACCACTATGCATGGGAGTACCGAGAGCACAAGTCCGAACCCTCCTCACAGATCCTACGCATTTTCTCATTGATACCTCACCTTAATGCAGGGGTCTCCAAACTATGGCCCGCGGGCCACATCCGGCCCACCACATAATTTCATCCGGTCCGCCAAACAATCCCTGTGTGGTGGCCTTGAAAAAATAATTATCGTACGAATGGCATCGCAGAATTATTCAAAGCTGGGGCTGCTGACTGGTGGCGCTCAGCCCGAGTCAGTTTTCCTCTCTCTCGATAGTGTGACGCACAGATACTAGTACTGGTAGGTATGTGTTGTGCATTACAACCAATCAGTTGTGTATAACTGTATATTGTGGGGATGGAGGGCGAGTGGGGCTTCGCTGCTTCTGTTTCAGGGAGCACAAACACTGTACAATATTCTTTTCTCTGTACTTTGACAATACCTTTATCTTAGTTATACAAATAGCAATAATACTATTGTAGCCAAAAATATTGCATGTTTAAAATAGTTAAAATGGTAACCATTAAGTTTATCAACGAAAGCTGTTGCCATAATATTTACCACTTTATAATAATATGCTATGCTTTTTAACACCACATACAAGCTGTTTTTTTCCTGTAGAATTTATTTCATTTATGAAATCTTCCAACTCAATTTCAAATGGAAATTATTGATCTCCAGGCAGATGACAGACTGAAAGATAAGTATAGAGAAGGAAATCTGATTGAGTTTTATAAATGCCTGCAGCCAGATCAGTTTCAAATTTGATAAAGTTTGCTTGTAGTTTTGTGTCCATTTTTGGTTCAACATACTTGTGTGAACAAACATTTTCCAAAATGAAGTATGTGAAATCTAACTATCGAGCAAATTTGTCTGATGATCACTTGAAATCAATTCTTACAATTGGCTCATCTAATCTGGAACCTGATTTTAATGAAATTTTGAAGTCAAAACGACAGTATCATTCGTCACACTAATTTGGTTGCATAAAACTAAAGGCAGGAATCTATTTAGTTTACCCTAATTTTTTCCAAAAAGATATGTTTTAATTTTCCATGTTTATACTTTAATATTTGAGGAAATTAAATTACTGGCACTGATTTTTTTTTTTTCATTTTTTATTCCTTCGGCCCGCATAAATATGGGAAATATATAATGTGGCCCTTACATTGAAAAGTTTGGAGACCCCTGCATTAATGTGATTTTTTTGTGCATTGTTACTATTTTATTAGAGCTATGTTGTGTACTTATATTTTGAATTATGATTTCTAACTCAATGTTTATAAATGTTTTCTTGATTTAGTTTTTAATAGATACAATACAGTTAAAATACAAATTACACAGTACTGGGTTTAAAATACAAATTACACAGTACTGGGTTTAAAATACAAATTACACACTACTGGGTTCTCAGGCCAATCACAATGTGTCCTAACAACTGGTAAATGAATGGGTGTAGATCTGCCTGTAGTAATTATGCTGTGTGCTCAATTATGATTGAGGATCATATGCAACAGCAATATTTTATAGCAATTACCCAAATAATTATATTAAAGCAAGTGTTTAGGATGTATACAAACAGAAAAATAATACGAATAAATGCAACAAATAAATATAAATACATACTTTTAATTTGTTTCCATGATGTGAGCCTCCAAGATCAATATACACAGCATCCTTATCATACACTACGCCACCTACTCCTGACATTGGTGCATACATCAGTCTCTCTTTGGAATTAAGTGATCTTTTCTTCAAATGTTCAGGCAGTGGACATGGGTCAGGCAAGAAGCTAAGGTCCTTTATCTTGAAGTCTCCACAACCTAGGAAAATCAGAAGTTTAAACTATCACGCAGATTTACAAAACATATTATGCATGGAAATTAGTTATTTAATAAAATATTGTGCAGGGAGTTCTCACAGTACACAGAGACCACACAGCACAGTCAATATATAAGGTAAAAACTGAAATGTGATTCGAGGAAGTTTTTGAACTAATAATTCTTGATTTTGACCAAATTTAATGTTTTTATGTTTTTTAGGAATGTTCTGTATATTGTTAATAATTCTTTAAAAATAAGATACATGTGGTTCAAAATATTATATTATAATGTGACTACTGGCAGAACATATGTACACTTCAATCATGATATCGTAACTCGACGGCTTTCTAAAGAATGCAAATTAAGATTTCTGAAGTTGTCTCTTTACATGGAAGATTTCTAGTTCCTGGGATTAGCATCGTCATTCGTCACTAAATGTGTTCAAGTGAATTTACGTGCATTCTATAATATTGCAACAAAAATAATCTAAATAGGGCCTAACAAAAGCATAATACAACTGAAGAATACCCATTATTTTGCTAATAATTCTAGAAATTAATCCCAGAATCCTATTTGCCTCATTCTGAAAATTTAGGCATAATGTTTTCACTTAAAATTTCTACTACTCATGAACCCAGATATTTTTCACATTCAGATTTCACAATTTCAAAACTATCTAGTTGATATCTAGTAACTATCATTATTTAGTCTTGGAATCCTACATTTTTCATCATTAAACTCAATCTGTCAATCTTTTATTCATTTCAAAAGCCCATAAAGATAATTTTGAAGTGATTTGCAGTCTTCTTAATTAATTTTTTGGACATTTTTTTATCTGCAAAATTTAAAAATATTGCTGCTCAATCTTGAATCTAAATCATTTATAAATATGATAATGAACAGAGGTACCAGAACAGAGCCCTAAGGCACTCCATTTACAATGAATCACTACTATCAGAGAAACCAAGCTCCGAAACAGCAACTCAGCCAAAACAGAAGTCAATTGAAACTGAACACCTCATCCTAGAGGAATAACATGAACCCCGCATTAGAAGAAAAAGTTGCAACATAGGCAACCAGCGAGGCATAAAACACAACTAAATACACAGGTCAGATACCAATCACAGGAACAAGCTTGGAACCAGGTGGGGAAGACGTGCGACTTTACCATCTTGGACATACCATCCTTGCCTCCTAGCAAATCCTGCATAAAATACATTGGAGAAACAAACCTGGAGACTTCCAAGG
This sequence comes from Procambarus virginalis, assembly GCA_020271785.1. Taxonomy (NCBI): domain Eukaryota; kingdom Metazoa; phylum Arthropoda; class Malacostraca; order Decapoda; family Cambaridae; genus Procambarus; species Procambarus virginalis. Next base: position 8,613 of record WNGS01074280.1, on the reverse strand, counting down.
AGTTGTTCCAAGGTAAGAGCACTAACATCTATGCAATGATATTGCTGGAGGTAAATGTTTCAGCTGCCAGGATAAGGGAAGACAAGCCTGGAACAATGGCTATAGCAGACTTCTGCTCCCATAACAAATATTTATTAAGATCCCCTTAAGAGATAGTACCTCTGAAAATAGTACTGTATTGTTTATGAAATAATATGAATGAGGGACACAACAACACTGAACAGACAACTGGACTAAACCCCCAAATGAAGCTTTAGGGTTTATTGCCCAATGCAATGGACGTGTAAGTGGCAAGCTAATCCCACCCTAATGCCACAGCAAGGGAAGGTATAGAGAGGCTTAACAATGAATACAGACAATGCCATAAGCTCAAGCTCAACAGCTAGGTACAGTATGGTGTGGTGATTGCTTTTCTCTAGCACCATCCATGAAAGATAACTAGGAAATCAAAATTGAAGCAGACTAAGTAGCATACATGCATGAACCTATATTGAAGGGTAGGCAATTGGGATGGAAGTTTGGTCTCAACTTGAATGGTGTTGAATGTAGGTAGTTAAGTACAAATCGGGTAGTTCAGAGATTTGTTTGATGAATTATGTGCTTTCAAACATTACTCTAAAGGAGCTTGAGTATTCTGTGCCTTATTTTCTTTTTTGGTGGATAATCCACATCAGTTGTGGGTGATCTCTGATCACCACTGCTTTCCCCATCCATTGGAAGGAATAAGACAAGATTTAAAAAGGTCTCTATACCTGGTGGATAGCAAGAAGTAATGGTAACCTCGTGTACCTTACATGTCCCTAGCATGCCAGGGGTCAACCCGTCCTCGCAAATTTAATAAGTCAATATTGACATTAAATATGTGCATAGGTGACATACTTAACATAATAGTTTCCCTTGAAAATCTTCATAGAAAACACCGACCTTACCTAACCTTGTTAGTATGTTAAGACAAGCATCTTATTGCTTCGTAATTACAATTATTACCTAACCTATACCTATAATAGGTTAAGTAACAATTGTAATTACGAAGCTATAAGATGCTTATTTTAACATACTAAGAAGGTTAGATAAGGTCGGTGTTTTCTATGAAGATTTTCAAGGGAAACTATTATGTTAAGTATGTCACCTATGCACGCAACTAATAAGTCAATATTGACTTATTAAATTTGCGAGGACGGGTTGTAGGGGTAAACTCAAGGAAATTACCAAAGGGGCCAGCCACCCCAGAAAAGAAACTTGACAAATTCAAAGGTTCCAACAAGCCTAATATGAATTAAGAGAACTAATCTTTGGGGACTGATTATGAGAACTCAACCTTGCAAGCCTATAGGAAAGACAGCAAAGGTAACTTGTTCACAACATAAGATACTGAGTGAAATAGACAAGGTGGACAAGGACCATTTTAAATCGAGAGAAAATAGGACAAGAGGATATCGGTGGACATTGCAATAGCAACAAATAGAATGTAAGGAAATACTCATGCTCAGTATACATGGTCAACAAGTTGAAATACCACATTGGTAAATAATACATTGAAGGAAATTATGGATGCCATTTCATTCCACAAATCTGAAAGTGAATACACCATTATCAAGGCAGGTCATGAAGAGCTAAACATCATTCACTATAGTAACTGATAGAGAAGAATTTTATAATAAATATTTTAGTAGTTTCCCCTGATTTTGGCAACTACCAACATAATTTCTGCATGTACAAATAAACAATATTTGATTTACCTGGAATATGGACCATTTGAGATTTCTGGAAAGGTACGCCACGCACATAACCATACAACACAACATCCCGGTCACACTTGGGATTAGTTCGGATGCTCTCAGGGTTGGTGATATCCTCATATCTATCAACTGGGAAAAAATGCATTAGTACCATACACTCAAAATCAAAATCAAATCAAAATGTTTATTTAGGTAAGGTACATACATAAAAGTGATTGTACAGAGTGATGGAGTAAATAGATAGGGCTAGTACATACAATGCCTAAAGCCACTATTACGCAAAGCGTTTCGGGCACTCATGAATTGATAAACTAAAAAAAATTTATTAAATAAAAAATCTTCTTGTGCAATAATATTTTAACTCTAGGACAGCTAAACCAATTTTTTTGCCCCTGGCAAATTGTAGTGATAAAGTTATCTAATTTAGTATGGATATTGGATATGCCAAGGATAAAATAAGGGGGGTGACAAACTGGATGACAGTAGTAAACCATAAGGACAGTGATATTGAATATACAACGACTCAAAAATTTGTCTGCCGATGATAAATCTGAAAATAGACTTACCTACAACAAAGGGATGAGTGGTGCGCCATACCAAGGGACGAAACTTCATTACAGATATAAAGCGCCCCAGATTCTTTATTTCATTTTTCAGATATTCCTCATGGATTAGACCTGGTGAAAAAAAAATAAAAAAATAAAAAAGTAAACCAAATTAGTGCCGTACTAAAAGTAAAATTTTATTCTGTAATAATCAGACTGAGTGTATGTACAATATAAAGATCTTTCTGTGGGGAGCCCCTACGGCTCCCTGGAGCTTATCGGGCTAATGTATGTTATGTTAGACCGGGACACTAGCTATGGAGTTCAGACCTACCAGGGACCAGCGCCAGAACCTGGCCCCTTCAGAGAGGTTTCAGGGAGCAATGGCCCTGGAAAACCCCATATGGTTGGGGGTTTTCCTTATCTGCCATCGACCGGGGTTAGGCACCCAGAAAGGTAGGCGTAACAAAACAAACCCCACATGGTAGAAAACTACAACAAACCGAACAGAGAGGTAGAAAAACTCCCTACAATCACAAGGAAAACAATCAAACAATCACTTTACTGCCGCGCCGGTTGTCCGCGCAGCCCTCCCCTCCCCGGGAGGGGGAGGGGGGGGCCCCGGACCTCACCGCGCCGGCTGCCGTCAGTTCGTAAGCTAGTGTCAACCGGGATACACGCTTCTCTGGCCTCAATTCCTTGGCGGTGTTTGCCTCGTGTGGCGTTCTCTGCTGTTTTTGTGGTTTGCGGTGGCCAGGAGTATTTCATCAGTGCCGGGGCTGCATGAGTCTAGGGGTTCCCTTCCCTAGGCGCCCTGTGAGTACTGCCCTTGCGTGTCAGGGTTATCTTCTCTGGGGCGTTCGGGAACCGCTCCCGTAGGGGTTCTTGCTGCTCGGCATTTGCCTCGCCCTTGGGGCCAGCTGGGGCTTGGGGCCCTTGTTTGGCCTTGGGTAGGGAGTTGGTGTTGTGCTGGTTAGGGCGCCAAGGTGTTGCACTGCCTGCCACCTACGCGGCGGCCGGTTCCTGTTGCCTCTGGGGACGGTGTACTTTTGCGGGGTTTTTCTTTTGTTTTTATTTTCTTGCCTGGTGGGGGTCTGCATAGTGTGGCTATAGTTCCACTAGTAGTGTTTGGCAGCCCTCTGCTAGGCCCCCGTGCTTGTACACGTCCCGGGGGTTTTCAGTATTAATCTTTACCCTTGTTTTCGGGTTTCTTAACCGGTTAGCAACACCTTGCCCGGGCTTCCCGTAGTTGCTAACCTACGGGCCCTGGAAACCCCTGTCTGGGCTCGGGAGACCATTGCATGTGTCTTCCGGGTACCAACCCGTCTTGTACGGGATCGTTGGTTGCTGTGCCTTTGTCTCTAGGTGACAGTCGCCATTTACCTCCGTCATGCTGCCTGTTGGGTCCCTGACACCTTGACCCGGAGTCTTGCGAGAGAGTTTCTCTGCTTGTTCTCCAGTACTCCTGATGTTATTGCTATTCAGAGTACAGGCGGCATCCGTGTTGCAAGCTAGGTTAGGTTGCTGCAACATGCTAGGTTGGTTTCCCACTCGGATGCCCCGAGGCCGCCCCGTTTTGGTTCGGTGCTGTTCGCCCTCCTCCCTCCCTGTTCCCGGTTCCGGACTGTCTGCGGGTTTCGGGGTCGGGGCGGGGTTTAGTTGGGGCAGAGGCTCGGGCGGTTTTCGGGGGCTGCCCCATTCGGGTTGGGGGACGGAGGTTTTAGAGCCTGTTCCTCCAGCCAAGGCTTCTGGGGCTTACCAGCGGCCCGTTTCTTGCTGCCTTTCCCATGGACTCTTTCTTTTCTTTAAGGGCGGAGGGCTTGGAGGACGGCTCTGCCCCGGGGCCTCTGTTGCTGGTTCCCGGGGCTGTGGGGGATGCCTGCTAGCAGTTCTGGGGCGGTTTGCCCCTGCCGGGGTTTTTCTGCTTTTGGGCGGAGTTTTTAGCCCATCCAGTCTGCTTGCTTCCCACTTTTGCTGGCGTGTTTTGTCTCTTAGCGTCCAGCACAGCCCCTGCTGGCGGCCATTTTCGTCTGCCTGTTTCCCGGCGTGGCCACCAGGGCGGCGTTGCGGTTTGTTTACATACGCCTGGGTGTGCGAGCGAGCGTCTGGGGTGAGTTTTTCACCCTTTTTTCAGGGGGTTTTCTTCTCCTGTTGTCGTTTTTTTTTTTTTTTGCTTTTCTGGTTTTTTCTGCCCGTTATTGTTCCTTTGGGTGTTTATTTCCACCGGGCTTCTGGGCCCATGGGTTTGGGCTCAGTGTTTCTGGCTGTTAGGCTTGCTCCCACACCTTGTCCCTCGGTTTTCGGTCTGTTCTGACTGTTTCCCAGAGGGTTCTGTAGGGGGGCTGCGCTTGCCTTTTGTGGTGTTCTCCGCCGGCAATTGTGGTGGTTTGGCTTCCCCCTGGTTCGATTCTGGGTTCCTTTGGGTTCTTTGGTTTCGTTCCAGAGGTTTCTTCCTCTTGGGCCCCCTTTTTGTGGGTTCAGGGGGCTTTGTTTCCTCATGTGACCTGGTTCTGCCTTCTGGGGTTCCGGGGTCTTCCTGGCTTGCAGACTGCTCTTTTTGGGTCTAGGCACATGTTGTGCTGGGCCTTTGGGGTTTTGCTGTCGAGGTGGGCCTTTTGATGCAGTTTAGTGCCTTCTTTGCCTAGCCGGTGTGGTGCTCTGCCCACTGGTCGGCAACTTGTACTTTACATTTACATTGTATGTACTCGCCTCGTTGTGCTTGCGGGGGTTGAGCTTTAGCTCTTTGGTCCCACCTCTCAACCGTCGTTCGACAGGTGTACAGGTTCCTGAGCCTGTTGGGCTCTATCATCCCTACACTATAACCTGTGTAGGGAGTCAGCCTCCGCCACATTGCTTCCTAATGCCTGGGTGTATGCTTGTGCATGTGTACGCTGTGTGTGTGTGTGCATGCATTTGTATACATGTCATATCTTGTTTGTGTATATGTATATGCATAATGTGTATGTGTACTTTTATTATATATTTTTTTTTTTTTTTTTCTCTGTTGGCGGGGTGCTGGGGGAGCAGCTTGCTCTATTGCCTCTCGCATGGTCCTGCTGTTGGGCGCTTTGCGTCGTCTTCCGGCCTCTGGTGGCATCGGTGACGGCTTCTCCCCCTTTTGGGGGGTTCAGAGCTGGCGGGGGGGGCTTCTTCCCCTGCGTTTCGTCGTGTCATCTTCGTGGGTACGTTGGACGTGGTCGGTCCGTCCCTTCCTTCTGGGGTCCGGCTTCTGTTGGGGGCCGGGTGCCTGGATGGTGGCCCTGGACCTCCAGGTCACCTCTTGGCGCGTTCCTCCCAGGTTTTTCTGGGTCTGGCACGGTTGGTGGTGGGGCTTCCGGCTGGCTGCTTTTGTTGCCTGCCCTATTTTGTGCTGAGCACTTTGAAATTTTTGCATCTTTCCCGGATCTTGGTTCCCTGTCTGTCTGAGATTCGGTGTATGGCCTACCTCGACGTCTGGCTGGTGTGGGCTCCCAGTCAGTCCGCATGTCTGCTCGCCAGGGGTGTGGTTCCTTCCAGATCGCCGGGTTTGGTGTCCTGGTGATCGGGAGGTTTTTCCATATGTTTCCATCCCGGGTTCGGGCCTGGTCCTTGTTTAGGGCTATTGGGCCACTCATTCTTTCCCTCCAGACGTGTTCCTGCAGCTGTGGTCCCGCCTTCGGCGGTGCATGAGACGGTCTCGGGTTGCTCAGCGGTTGCTTGAGCGGTTGTGCGGGAGTCTGAACTTCGCCGTGCTAGTCTACCCGCCGGGTCGGGTTTGGCTGCGGCGTCTGTTTTGGTTCCTTCGGGGATTTCCTTTCCGCCTCTCTCGCGATCGTTGGGTTCTCCCTCCGGGGGTCTTTTGTCGGTTGCTGCGTCACCGGCTTCCTCTTCGGGGTTTTTCAGGGTTCGGTGCCTTGGCACCTTCCCGAGCCCTCGCTCGTTGTGTTCACGGACGCGTCGTCTCTTGGCTGGGGCTTTGTGACCAGTGCTCACCAGGCAGGCCAGGGACGGTGGGGTTCGTCCTTCCATCGGGCTCACAGCACGGTTCGGGAGTTCGCAGCTGTCTGGTTCGCGCTTCGGAGGATTCGGGTCGCTCGGGGATCGCCCTTTACCTCCGTTTGGACTGTACTCCAGTGGTTCCTTGCCTGAACCGCGGGGGTTCTCTTCAGTCCTTAGCTCTTGGGATTGGTCCCTGCGAGTGGCTCGTCTGCTGGATTCCCGGGGTTTGGCTCTCCGTGTGGTTCACGTCCGGGGAGTGTCCAACGTTCTGGCGGACGGTCTGTCTCGCTCCCCTCTCCACGGGGTGGACGGTCGACGACGACTCGTTCGTTGGATCTGCCAGACGTACGGTCTCCCAGATGTGGACCTCTTCGCGTCGGTGTGGTCTCGGCGTCTCCCGATGTGACGCCTTCCCCGACTGCGCAGCGTTCGCGGTGGATGCCTTTCGGCGGGACTGGTCTAAAGGGGGTTCCCTGTACCTCTTCCCTCCGGTCCAGCTGTTGCTTCGGGTTCTGGTTCGTTTGGAGACATTCCCAGGGAGAGTACTCCTTGTGGCCCATTGGTGGCCGGCCCGGCTTTGGTTTCCGGTGCTGTTGACTCGGTGCCCGAACCCGGGACGTTTACCGCGGCTCCGCCTCTTTCAGCAGGTCGGTCCGCTCTGGTACGGGGCTGGTTCGACCTTCTCCTCTGCTCTTCGCGTCTGGGGTTTTTGACGCGGGTGTATCACCAATTCTATGGTGATCAGGTGGCTTCGTTGATGGTGTCCCACCTGAGAGCTTCGTTTCGGCGACAGTATGGATTTCCTGGCGTTCTTTTCGCCATTTTCTGGCTCTTTGTAGGTTGTCTTTCTTTCGGATCAGGTTTTGTCCTTTCTTTCTTGGCTTGTTCAGGACGGTCGATTGATGCCTGATACTGTCGCCTCGTCTCGTGCGGCGCTGGCGGAGCTGCTCGAGCTAGCTTTCGGGGTCGACGTTACATCCGCCCCGTTTAGTAAGCTTTCCTGTGCTATGTTTCACCTCCGGCCTGCTCATGCGCCTCCTGAGCCGTCCTGGTCCTTGGACCGGGTGCTCTTCTATCTTTCCTCTCCTCGGTTTGTGGTGGCCCCTTCGGTTCCTGATTATTTTTCCCAGGCTTTGTTTTTGTTGGCGTTGGCCTCTGGGGGCCGGGTAGGGGAGCTTCATGCCCTCCTCCGGCGCAGGGGTTTCTGCTCTTTTGGTCCTGGGGGTAGGTTTGTCCGTTTGCAGCCTTCGCCTTCTTTTCTGGCGAAGAACGAGACGGCTGCTTTCCGGAGGGGTCCGTGGGTCATTGATGCTTGGTTGGTTCGGCCGGGGGTGCATCATGTGTTGTGTCCAGTTGCGGCACTTCGCCGTTGCTTGCGCGCTTCGGCCGGTATGGCTGGGGATGCGCTTTGGGTTGATCCAGTTTCCCTCGTTCCCTGTTCCAGGGTTCGGGTCTCCCAGGTTGTCTGCAGGGTTATTAAATCTAGCCAGCCTGCGGTCTATCCTCGTGCCCATGCCGTTAGGAAGTTTGCGGCTTTGGCTGCTGTGTTGGTAATATGTCTTGGGCACATATTCGGGCGCGTGGTTTTTGGAATCGAACAGGGTCCTGGCCGCCCGTTATTTGGTGAACGTCCGTGCTCCTCGGCGTTCTTGTGTTGCTTTGGGTCGCAGGTTGCAGCCAGTTGTCTCGACTTCGCGTTGAGGAGTTTGTGGCCGCCGCCTCCCGGGTACGTCCCCTTTTTTCCTTCTCTTTGGGTAATTAGCTCCAGGGAGCCGTAGGGGCTCCCCACAGAAAACCAGCGTTGAATGTAATGAAACGCCATTTTCTGGGTGAGCCCCGGAGGCTCCCTGGCTACCCTCCCTCCCGTCCGGTCGGCGGATTTTTCGCGTTGGTTGAAGCCTAGTTTCCGAACTGACGGCAGCCGGCGCGGTGAGGTCCGGGGCCCCCCCCTCCCCCTCCCGGGGAGGGGAGGGCTGCGCGGACAACCGGCGCGGCAGTAAAGTGATTGTTTGATTGTTTTCCTTGTGATTGTAGGGAGTTTTTCTACCTCTCTGTTCGGTTTGTTGTAGTTTTCTACCATGTGGGGTTTGTTTTGTTACGCCTACCTTTCTGGGTGCCTAACCCCGGTCGATGGCAGATAAGGAAAACCCCCAACCATATGGGGTTTTCCAGGGCCATTGCTCCCTGAAACCTCTCTGAAGGGGCCAGGTTCTGGCGCTGGTCCCTGGTAGGTCTGAACTCCATAGCTAGTGTCCCGGTCTAACATAACATACATTAGCCCGATAAGCTCCAGGGAGCCTCCGGGGCTCACCCAGAAAATGGCGTTTCATTACATTCAACGCTGGTTTTTT
>WNGS01074275.1:0-21257 GCA_020271785.1 Procambarus virginalis | reverse complement strand
AGTGTCCCCGCGGCCCGGTCCTCGACCAGGCCTAAACCCCCCAGGAAGCAGCCCATGACAGCTGACTAACACCCAGGTACCTATTTCACTGCTAGGTAACAGGGGCATAGGGTGAAAGAAACTCTGCCCATTGTTTCTCGCCGGCGCCTGGGATCGAACTCAGGACCACAGGATCACAAGTCCAGCGTGCTGTCCGCTCGGGTGACCAGCTCCCTGAGCCGGTCGTACAGTACAGTACCGACCGACGGTACTGTACTGTATTGTAGGGTAGTGTACTATAATGTTCTGTAATGCAATGTACTGTACGGTACTGTATCTAACCTTACCTAGCTTACCCTAGCCTAGTCCAGTCTAGCGTAGCTTGCTTACCTTAGCTTAACATAGCATAATATAGCGTCATTCTCTAAAAAACAACTCACAAGAGTTCAAATGATCGAAGTGTATGATCAGGCCAGGGAGCCTGGCCGGACACGCACGACTAGAAACGCGTCACGAACCCTGGCCCCTAGGGACAAGCCTAGGAGACGCCACAGACCGGGTTCCAGGGAAGACGCCTGGGAGGGGGGGGGGAACGAAAAGCATCGCTGGGGCGATTGCTCTATAGAGCTCCAAGCCACGTGGGCGCCGCCTACCGGGCTTGGGCCCCAGGGCTCAGGTCCACAGAAACCAGCCACGTGACGTCGCCACAGAGGGCGATGCCAGCCCACAGAGGGAGCCTGGCCGTGCACGCACGACCAGGCGCGGGTGAAACATGGCCCCTAGGGCAAGCCTAGGGGCACAGCAAACCGGGCTCCCGATAAACGCCTGGGAGGGCACACCTGGGACGAATGCTCCACCGAGCGTACATTAGGGCCCGGGCCCCAGGACCACCGAAACCTGGCCACGTGAGACGCCGCAGACAAGCAGCACACCATTCCCTATCTGGAGGCGCACCTGCAACCCCAGGCAGGCAAACAGGCGGGAAGCCTAGGGAACTAGCTAAGGCGGTACGAACGGGCCGCGAGGGACGGCGCAACCACACGCCAGCACTGGGGAAAGTCCTGACTAACTTGAACAGGAAACTCTTTTACCTTAAGGTTTGCTGAGTACGACAGGGAGCCCCTGCCTGATCAGGGAAAGTCAGAGCTGGGACCATGGTAGCGGGGATGGGGTCCATTTGCTTGAGATGCAGTATAGAGTACTGGCCCACGTGTCGATGAAGCGCGGCGCTGAGCGTGGACGCTTCTTGAGTCGCGGACCGTGACGGGAGCGGAGTGAGAGAGAAACCTCCCATTCCGCGCTATTTATGCCACCCAGACTGTCCGCACTGCGCCTTGCGGGACGCGGTGCGCAATTGTCTTCCTTCCCCATCAGAAATTCCACCGCCTTTCGTTCAAAAGGCAGTGGCCATTATTAATCCAAATGACTGATAATTTTGCATAAATGTGTAAAACACTATTTGATTGCATGCTAAATATTCGTTATTACTAGTGGTAGTGTGCATCTATGACTTAAATTACGTATATAAATATACATTGGTGTTGTTTAGAGAGGGAAATGAACGGTTGGATAGGTAATAATCCAATAACAATGGTCATTAGTGATACTAGCGTCAGTTGGCATACATTGCCATTGCAGCAATCTCCTCCCTCCCCATCTTACGTGAAATTTGTGGTTATTACGCCTTGTTATATTCAAGAAACAGTTATTTAAGTAGAAACAATTATAATGGTGATGGCGTTGGTATATTTGAAAGGCAAGTATCGAACTGTGAGTGTACGGTACTGTACTGTTGTGTCCTATAGTGTACTGTTTATGCTCTGTAGTGCATTGTACTGTACTGTTTATCCTCTGTAGTGCATTGTACTGTACTGTTTATCCTCTGTAGTGCATTGTACTGTACTGTTTATCCTCTGTAGTGCATTGTACTGTACTGTTTATCCTCTGTAGTGCATTGTACTGTAGTGTTTTGTACTGCACTGTACCGTACTGTATTATACTGTACTGCATTATACTGCACCATATTGTAGTGTACCATACTGTACTGTACGGTACTGTACTTTTGTGTAGTATAAAGTACTGTACTGGCATGCCCTGTACGGTTCTGTACTGCAATGTACGGTACTGTACTTTTGTGTAGTATACAGTACTGTACTGGAGTGTCCTGTACGGTTCTGTAGTTCACTGTACGGTACTGTACTATGCAATAATGTAGTGTACTGTACTGCACTATACAATACTGTGCGGCAGTGTTCAGTAGAGTACAGTACTGTAGTATACTGTACTGTAGCATCTATTATACTGTACTGTACCGTGTAGTGTACTGTACGTAATTGTATTGTACTGTAGTCTACTGTACTTTACGTTACTGGACTATATTTTATTGTAGTGCATTGTACTGTACTGAAGTGTATCCTGTACTGTAAAATACTGTATTGTATATGACTGTACTGTATATCACTGTACTGTACGGTATTGTAGTGTACTGTACCCTGTACTTAAGTATACTGTACAATATTAGACTGTACGGTACTGTAGTGTATTGTACTGTACTCTTTTGTATTGAACTGTATTGTACTGGACTGTAGTGAAATGTATCTTGTACAATACTATAGTGTACTATACTCTTGTATATTATAGTGTACAGTACTTGACTGTAGTGTATTATATTTTACAATAGTACCTGTACCGTACATTAATGTACTGTAGTGTTGTACTGTACTGTACTGTACTGTACTGTATTGTACTGTACTGTACTGTACTGTACTGTACCCTTGACTGTAGTGTACGGTTTTGTTGTGTACGGTACTGTACAATACTGTACTGTATCCTGTACTGTACTGTAGAGTATTGTACGGCACTGTACCTTGAAGTGTACTGTAGTGTTATGTGTAAATAGTGGCAAATAATTTGCCACTATTGAACATAAGAATTTATGAAACTGCAGAAGGCCTATTTGCCCTTGCATGGCAGCTAATATTTATAACCGTCCAAACTTATTCATATACAGTACTGTATATGCCTAATTTGTGCTTGAAACAATCAATAAATTCTTCGTCTGTTGCTAGAAAAACTTATTTTCATCAGTTGGTTAAAAACTTTCTTTACCTCGCCTTGTTCCTTATAATATCCCAGATAAAAGTAGGGACTTGAACATATATGTTATTCTCAAAAATATTTATCGGTGCTCAATTTTAGCATTTTATAAAAAAAAAATCATAATCAGTCTGCTGAATTAATCAAGCTTCATGCTTAATCTTAAATAAAACATTTTTTCTTCTATATAATCCTTTATTAAGAAATGGAAAACAGGTAAAAGACTGAATAACAAATGCTCAGTGCAGTGATGCAACAATTCAGAGCTATGGGATTAAATTGAGCCTATGAAATACATATACAGGTATATACAAATTTATGGAATTATGCTCAAATATTTGTCAAATAGGATTGTGCAGGGATGGGGTATTTTGATTTTGAAACTTGAGCATCTCAAATCATTACTAAAAGTTTTTTCTTTTGAATCCATGAGTTGACACCTGTTATGTGTGTAGACAAAATAACGTTTAACAAAATTGAATGCAATTTTAATAAATAATGATCATTAGTTAATCACATTCAAACATTTATAACATTTCAAAATGATTTACCAAATAATGTGATTTGAAAATTATTTGAGGGCAATATATATATATATATATATATATATATATATATATATATATATATATATATATATATATATATATATATATATATATATATATATATAATATAATATATGTAATTTAACATTAAATTATACTGTAGCTGATAAATGACCAACATAGTCATAAAGAAACTAGTTAAGAATTATATATTCTTTGCTAAAGACTGTCCTCAAAAGTGGTATTTAAATTTTTATTTTATAATTCATAAATTATATCTTATGTTTGGATGCTTAACATCCATACCTAAATAACAGGTGTCTCCAACCATAATGTAATGAATAATAATAAAAAAAATTATGAAAATTTCACATCACCTACAATTTTTAAATTTAAGATGCTACAAGATTATGCATTGGTTTAAAAAATTTTGTTCAGTTTTGTCATATGTTTTTAAAAATCTCAATATTATCCCTCTTACACTTTGCCTATTTCTATGTCACCAGTACATAGCCCTATATTAAACCCTGTGTCATTAAACAGTGCTGTAAAATCTGATGTACATTAATTAACAATTCAATTATTTTATAGAGTGCTAAGGATGACTCCAATAAGATTTCTTGCAATTAACAGTGAATTACATATAATCTATGCTTAAGCCAGTGGTACTGTTAAAAAATTAGCAATAAATTGTAAGTTACTGTTAAATATTGAGATAAGCAAAGGCTTGTTGCTTCAATGTTGTGCTATGTTTTTGTCAAAGATAAATATGGTAACTTGAATTGATTGCACATTTCACAACTGTCTGTAGAGTTGTCAAATGTATATTATTGCAATGGATAATTACTATTGTGCTAAATGATTGTGATAATAGTTTGAGACACCAGAGTGATCTCGGATGATCAATGTATGAGCTAAACCATTTGTGGCACTGCCAACTAAGTAGCATGCCAGAGATATGGCACCATAAATGGTGTTACAGCCTTACTACTGGTAAAGCTGACAGAAAAATATTAGGGAAGTTTGCCCTGAGTAATACTGGGAAATGCTTGCTTTATCAACACAAAACCATCAAATAATAACAAAAACCTGAGCATACTAGTTTCAAATATGTACAGTATGATATGGAACAATGAGTTTTTAAACATGTTAACTTTGGTAATACTCAAATACTGTACCTGTATACAGTCAAAATGCAAAAATATATTTACCAAGCCTCATATGTGTATATATATATATATATATATATATATATATATATATATATATATATATATATATATATATATATATATATATATATATGTATATGTATGTGTTGTACCTAGTAGCCAGAATGTCGTACTCGGCCTACTATGCAAGGCCCGATTTACCTAATAAGCCAAGTTTTCCTGAATGAATATATTTTCTCAAATTTTTTTCTTATGAAATGATTAAGCTACCCATTTCATTATGCATGAGGTCAATTTTTTTATTGGAGTTAAAATTAACGTAGATATATGACCGAACCTAACCAACCCTACCAAACCTAACCTATCTTTATAGGTTAGGTTAGGTAGCCGAAAAAGTTAGGTTAGGTAGTCGAAAAACAATTAATTCATGAAAACTTGGCTTATTAGGCAAATTGGGCCTTGCATAGTAGGCTGAGAAGTGCGTTCTGGCTACTAGGTACGACATATATATATATATATATATATATATATATATATATATATATATATATATATATATATATATATATATATATATATATATACAACAAATGTATTATTATTATATATATATAATAAAATTTTATTTATATATTTATTATATATATATATAATAAAATTTTATTAGCATATTAAGAGCATCCAATCTTCACAAGTAATGATTTATGGTTTTGGTGAAAAGTTATAGAAATTTCCCAGTATTATTTAAAGTCCTTTTAAGCTATCACTGCAGTGTTGTAATTGTGCAATACTTGGAATCTAGATAAAATTTCGTTGTGGGAATTATTGGAGGGGCATTTGCCTAGTAAGATATATAGTATTGTACTATATATCTTATATATAGTACTATATATTGTACAACACTCATCATTTATATTATAATTAAATAATAATTGATTATTTATTAAATACTCCAGAAGAATGCTGTTTAAATTTTATTGAGCATTACTTACCATTTAAACTGATTACAGATGAATTGGTAAGTAATGGCCAGAACAAAATGTAGTAGTAAATACCAACTAATCATTTAAATATTCAACAAAATTTCTGAATACAGTACTCAAAAAATTGTTGATTTTCACTCTCCTACCTCCCACAGCAAATCTGGGAAAAACAGTGTTGATATAACAATGAATCAACATTGGTCCAACATTGATTAAGTGTTATTTGAGCATGTTTTACCCACTGGCTCAGTGTTAAACTATGATGGAGTTTTACTATAAGTCTTGTGAAGCTCTCATATATAATAATTTAAAGCTCACAAAAATAATGTGCAGATTAGCATCTTTTGTGTATTTTTGCTCTCTGGGAACTCTCCGACTGTAATGAAAGGCTTTAGAATATACCCCACACCATCCAACTGTCATTAAGTCCTAACAGATGTTTCAAGAGTACTTACAGGGGTCAAAGTTAATGGATTGAGATCACCTCAAATTGGCTATGTGACTTTATGCTTATTAGCGGGGGTTAGAAGTGTAAATGTAAATGTCAGCAGTGACTTCTGAAAATAATCTAAGTAATAATAATAATGATTTATTTGCAAGAAGGTACAATGAGTTGGTGAGATTACATAAGATAGGTATTTTTGCATTCAAGCAAAGTACTGAAAATGACCCCTGAGTACTCAAACCCATTGTTAAATTTTTTCCATATAATGTATCAGCTATCACAAGCAAAAGTCAAAACTTGTATTCATTGAGAAAGGCAAATACAGTATAGTACAGCACAGCCAATTGCGCAAGGAAAGAAAGTAAAATCAATCAGTAAAGATAGACATGGTAAATGGTACTAATTAAAAATAAATTATACTGTTTATAAAATGAAGTAGGCCAAATCTAAAGTAAAATAATTATCAAAACAAAGCTAAACCAGTATGACTATAGCTTTGTTGGTTAAGTTGGAAAAAAGTCATTACTGAGGGAGAGACCGAGTCCTATGTGATAAAAAACCAACTGGATTGACATTGATATAATCCATTAGACCTTAATTTAAAGATGATTTAATTATATTTAAACATGCTTTCCTACCTTCTATAGTGTATGATAAGGAAATAGTTTGGTAAAGTTAAGATTATTTTTTTTTAAGTTTTCAATTTAATGAAAATTTTTGGATATGTTTTTTTTTATCCATTACTAATCTAATCTTACATGTTTAAAAACATGGAAACTCAAATTAATAAGAAAAATAGTTTTCCAGTTTTATACTGTATTAAATATTCTTATAAAAAGGTTTGTATCACAAGTTTTGAATGTCTTTAAAACAAATGCTAATCTTTACAAATTATTCTACCAGGCAGCTACTTTGATACTGTACTTACACTATGTGTGTGTTATTACAGATGTATTAATATTTCCTAATGTTAAATGTTCTTTATAATATTGAGAACATTATTGTTGCAAATGCCCCTCCACAATTAAAAGGTTCCAAGTTTTAAATGCTTAGTAAATGAATGATACTGTTATTGATAGTATTGTTAGCTAATAGTAATATCAGCAATTTAAGTTTGACAATATAGTACTCATTGTGAAAAATATTTTGAAGAAATGGTTTACTGCTAATCATTAACCATGATACATTTTGATATGTTGAATACACAACTGGTGCTCTGGGAAAAATGATTATATGTATCATTACCTAATCTTGAACTACAAGAAAGGATTCATAAGAACTTTGTAGTTGAAAGAGAATATCTTGAAAATCCACAGAATGTGTGGAAACTAAGTATATATATATATATTTATATACGTTATATACAAGTAATTATTAAAAAACTGGGAGCCTTACCCTATGAACTCACAAAAGTGGACAAGTTGCACAAATATATAAAGGGTATGAAAAACATTGTATATTTTTCTTACAGGGGTCTATTATATATGATGCACTTCTTTACAAAGGATCTTCCATTGTCTTGGTAAGTAGCCTATATCCAAAATGGAAATAAATTATAACTATTTTTTTCCTTTTAATGAATTTTCATTTTATTGGTTCACTAAATATTTTCTTATTCCATGCAAATAATGTATAAATTTTGCATATGTTACATATGGACTAGTAGTTAAGGCATTTAATATATTGTATTTGTTAAAGGCTTCATACTTTACTAGAAGTCCCCTTGAAAAATAAGTGCCATATAATAAACATTTAAAAAGGTTCGACTTATCTTAATAAAGAAGTATAAATCACTGATCTCTAGAGTTACAAAGGATAGGCTCACTTTTATACATACTGCTAGGACTGAAGCAATACATTTTATTGAAACCCCTCAAAAAAGAGTAAATCAATGTTCATTGCATTTTATAAAATTATTTAACACCTACAGTGGGAATGTACAAAGATCTATAAAAGTCCAATGATAAATAACTGGCATTAAAACACAAAATAATAATAAAACCATTTCTAGACAAGTTTGCAGGCTAGCCCAGAAGAATTACACAGCGCCTTATCTATTTGCATAACTCGTCAAGTGATGGTTGACTGATTTAACTACATCTACCAGAGTTGCATAGAACACAAAAGCACATCTTTGGTCTGGCCTGACATAATTACTTCAGGGGCGGTGTTTTAATATAGCATTTCCTGAATATCTTAATAAGGATTTACAGGGTGAGATAAGAACTTTCAAAGGCTGTTAGTGATATTTAGTAATCCAGGGTGCTCTAATAGAAAATCTCATAAAAACAATACTATTCATCTTCTGAAAGTTATTAAGTTGAAGATGTTTGAAATTATATTTTTGCTAATTAGGACATAGCTATGAAATTGAAGAGGTTACCGACTTGTATAGCTATGAAGCGTGTTTTATGAACAATTAGTAGTTTAAACATGTGATTCCCTACCACTAACTGGAGTAGAAACATTTAAGGTGTAGAGTAAGCTTGTCCACAGCCAAGGTTGATGGAGTCGCCAACCTTGCATGTATTTTATTACAAGCAAACTCTGCTGATCACAGTCAGCTCATGGAATCAAATCTAAGATCTAGAGCTGTAAATTTGATGAGCTTCCCACTAAATTACACACAAAAATTCAAGAATTCTACTGTCAAATTTGCACATTTTTCTGGTAGTTATTAAAAAAATTCATTACCGTATGCTCCCATGAAACCAATTTACAAATGGTGCTCATAAGTTTGGATAATGTGGTAGCACTATTTTATGACACATGTGAAAGAAAATTTCACATGGGTATATAAAGTTTGATTGTTAAAACATCTGTATCCTATATAGGGGTACCACCACTAGTACAATTGTAGGGACCCAAAGCCTTGGAGAAGAGAATAAAGGGCATTCAGAGAAGACCTTGTAGATTATCCCTAAACAATTTAATATTGTCTTCTCCTACCACCCCTAATGTATCTTGGTATTGTATATATGTGATAAAGAGCCCCTTGGTCTGCCACAATATTACCCAACTTTCTTGAATGTAACCAGATACTCAGTTGTAGGCCAACAGCAACAACCCAGTGAAACTTGAGTGACATTCATAGCTCCAAATGAACTCTTGTGAACATGGGAGCTATGGATATATCATTATATCCAGTCAAAGTTTGTGACATGTTTTCTACTCAATTTACTCTTAACACTGTTCAGAAATTTAAAATTGCATGCTATACTGAAAACCTTAAAACATTTTTATATAAAAGATGCATTTATAAAATTGCAAATTATGCAAATCGAGGAAAATATAAATATCTTACTGCTATGTTTGTTATTCTCAAATGTCTTGAAAAATGGACAAACATAAATGACATCTTGATTATGTTAAACCTTTGGTATTGCTTCACTATGTCTCCTCTTTTCTTTGTGTTGTGTATGAAAAAAAAGAGAAACCATACTGATTATTTAATCAACGAGTTTTGAAATGTTAATTTTAGAGGAGCTTTGGCCCCAATTGTATTTGGAGTTCTTGCTACCAGTTCTTCCTAGTTTCATAAGCCTGACACAACCTGCTACATATATGACATTCTCAGCAAATCATTAATAACTTTCACATATGACTTCTATAGTGCATTCTTTTTTTGGAAAAAAAAGAAGTCTAACATATATGAACTTTTAACCCATTATTGCTAATCTGGTCATATATGGTGTATTCCGCTGTGAAGAATCTCCTTGCTACAAGTGAAGATGATCACAGTCTGTAATATGTACTGGATACTCACACAATATGTTAAAAATCCTACAATACTTCAAATATTCTTAGAAAGAGCATGTATGATAGGTCTATCACAGGGACTTAAGGAATACAAGAAAATGTCCAAAGTCTTTGATAAGGCAATATACACCTATCATTGAAAGAGAAATAAAAAAGACTAGATTAACTTTCAAGGAAGTTACTGTGTTCCATTTTTAATCCTTCCAAATAAAACAGTATCACAACAGGATTTAGAAGAAACTATATCCCTATGGAATTTATTTTTTAACCTATGTGTTTTCTATTTTATATCTTTGACAGCATGCCATCTGGTCTGGGAAAATACCTGGATGACTATACATAGGCAACATGAAGAGTCATAAGGAATCAAAGGCATGAGTCTCCAAAGGTATGGAAGACAGGCACTGCAAAGAAGAACAAATAACACAACTTCCATTTAAAAACATTATATTGCATACTAAATGCATTAATGTTTATATTAGAGCCATATTTTCTGAACTATGGCTGAACATCATTTTTCTGTCTGGGCTCACACTTTATTGTTCAAAGCACTGCCAGAACAGTACCACATTTCAGTACATTAATTTTACAATACCACACTGTATTCACTGAATTGGCTCAACCCAAAGAGATCCGAGTCTTTGGCTCAATATCGGGCTGACTGCTAAAGTTCTGTAACAGGCACGGGCTTAGTAGGTGTCATGGTATAAGCTGGATGATAATTATGAGTGTAAGGATGGTGATCACACCCACTGCCACGTCCTCCTATGTGGTGCCCTTTGAGGAGGCGATGCACACATGAGCCATGGTGACGATACAGCATCATAACCACTACTGCTGCTACCACAATTACAATAACACAAACCACAAGGCCAATAACCAGTCCTTGTGTAGCTGGATCCATGCCACATGCCAGGTCGCTCATTTGCGTGGAATGCAGTGGCACATTTGCCAGGCGAGGTGGAGATGCACACTTCAGACTTGCACTTGAATTTGGGGTCAGGGTTAGTTCACGAAGCCATGCAGCAGAACAGTTACAAGTTATAGGATTTCCTTCAAGGTGCCAAACATCAATATCTGCCCAAGATGCTGCATGTTCACTGATTTGTTGAAGATTATTGTTATGGAGGTCCAAGAGACTCAGTTCTGGCAGAAAACGAAGGGCATCTGGAGCTATGTATGTTAATTGTGGATTCTGTGTGATCACTACCTGCTTAATATTCAAATTATGTTGCAAAACACCTTTTTCCATATAGACTAAATTTGGACATCCTGATACATAGAGCGAGTGTAAATTCCGATTACTTCTGAATGCATCTGATGGTAAATTGGTAAACAAATTTCGACCAATATGTAGTTCTTCTAATTTGCTGAGGGTATTGAGTGGAGTTGTTGGAATAGATTTTAGTCCACATCCTTCTAGTTTCAATTTCCGTAATCCAGAAAGACCTTCAAAGGAATCGACAGTAAGGCCTTCATCCAAGAATGCCCCAGAGAGGTCAAGGTCCTTTAGAGTTATCATAGACTGTAGATCACCTTCCTTTACCTCTGTAAAGTTATTACCACCAAGACTGAGCTCTGCTAAGTCTGATACAAGTGCAAGGTTTGTGGCTGGTATTACAGTCAATCGGTTGTCACGAAGATGCAAAACTCGCAAGTTGGACAGTCCTGAGAGTGCTTGCTCATCTAATCTCTCTATTCGATTTTCAGAAAGGTCAAGGTCCCTCAGTTGATTCAGAT
Source organism: Procambarus virginalis (assembly GCA_020271785.1). NCBI lineage: Eukaryota > Metazoa > Arthropoda > Malacostraca > Decapoda > Cambaridae > Procambarus > Procambarus virginalis. Next base: position 9,535 of record WNGS01074275.1, on the reverse strand, counting down.
GGATAAAGACACCGCCTTTCAATGATTCAATTGCATTACCACGTAAAGAGAGAACCTGAAAGAAAAAAAAAGTAATATATTCACAAGAATTTATAACTTTCATATAAAAATTCAGCCTCACCTAACTTTTACTAGTTAAAATATCTGCTTATTTTATTCCATAATTAAATAACATACAACAAATATTTTGGTTTGACACCCCGAGGTTAAAAATTTAACTTGAGCAATGACATCTAGTACGCAGCACATTGGTTGTAAGCTAAGTGTTACTTCATGCCATAAATGTTAAGTTTAATTTAGAATGAGGTGCACCTGTCTAGTTTAGCCATTATTTGTAACAATTTGTATAAGTTATAAAAATATTTTCCGATTCTGAATTTGACAACTGTAATGATTTAAAATTATTGATAAATGTAGCTTCTAAATCTAAATCTAAAGTTTAAATACTGTATATGGTTTATAATTACAGATATCACTTATTGTAATGACTTTCTCTTAAGTAAATAATTTATTGTAAATTAATATTTGTAAATTTGTGTAAACTAACCAGTTATAAATGTACAAACATTTGTGAATAAAGTATACATGATAAAGCATTACAATTTATTTATAAGGCCTCTAATCATGTACAGTTATAGTGTAAGTACTGTATAGTCAATGTAGTACAAGCTAGAGCAAGCCTCAGAGTTAACATCTGTGGCCTGCAACGTTGAGACTGCTAGTCAGCACCATGAGCAAGGTATTAATTGATATTACTAGAAGTCGAGCTGGTGGAAAAGTAAATTTTTATGACTAGCTGGCCATAAGGCATGGAAATGCTTTATAAGGTGCAGACCCAAGAGTATAAATTAGGAGGCATTTTTGTTTTTACTGTGTGCCCCCACTTCTCCATCCAGAACATGTCGAATCTACGATGACCAAACCACACATCAGAAGATGGAGAAACGACGTTTCGGTCCATCGTAGACCATTATCAAGTCATGTGTGAGGTATCACATGTTATGTGAGATCTCATAATATATGATAACATATCGCATGTTTTGTGATAACATTAAAATCTAGTAGCTTAGTAATCTTGCGGGATATTTGGTGCAAGAGTAAGGGGGGCTTGATGGCTGAGTGGACAGCGCTCGGGGTTCGTAGTCCTAAGGTTCCGGGTTCGATACCCGGTGGAGGTGAAAACAAAGGGGCAATTTCTTTCACCCTGATACTGCTGTTCACCTAGCAGTAAATAGGTACCTAGGAGTTAAACAGCTGCTATGGGCTGCTTCCTGGGGATGTGTAACAAAAAGGAGGCCTGGTTGAGGACCAGGCTGTGGGGACACTAAGCCCCGAAATCATCTGAAGATAACCTCAAGAAGATCCTTCATGTTGATATCTCCGTTTGATCAGCAGATGCTTGGAGTCTGGATCTGGAGTGTGAACCTATGTTCTGGAAGAAATATTGGCCATGATGCCACAGGTGCCACTGGTAGAAGAGATTAAGTTATTCCTGTTGTGATTAAAAAATGATGGCACGAAAGCTGCAATAATGAAGTTACATTGAGGTGGTTCCAAGAATCAATGGCTCTGTGGCCCGGTCTCTGAACAGCCCTCCTGGTTGGTGGTTTGGTTAACTGTTAAAAGACTGTTACTGTTAAGACTGTTACTGTAAAAGATTAAAGACTGTTAAAAGCTACTGCTAGTGGTCTGATGTATGAATTGCAGCTCAAATGATTGAGTATCCTTTGGGAGTGTTCATCATTATGTTTTGAACACTGTGAAAAGTAGTCTAATTTGTGTAGAGTTAATGTTGAAAAGGCTAGGCACTGTTAATTTTCTAAAGGGTTATTTTGGATTATTTTATGAGCCCCCCCCCCCACTCCTGCTTCTGGTCTTGAAAGGAATTATTTCCATGTACAGGTTTGGAACCAGACCTCCAAATATGTTAGAATTGTAAATTCTTGTGTATTTTTTTTGTCTGCACTCTTAATGAGTACAGTTTGAGATATTTTAAGTGGTCCTAACTCTTGATAATGTTTTTGAACTCATTGTATGTGGTATAACTCCTAGTCATGTGGAAAACTATTCCATATTTTGGCCCCCTAATTTGAATGACATTTTTACTTTAAGAGAGTTGGACTTTGGGAAAGTAAAGTAGCCCATAAAACAGGTGTGGCAAAATGTAGCTTGCATCAGTATGTTGGATTGTAATTTAGCAACATCCAGTATTAGACTACCCGTACTTAGAATGTACGATAACGGGCCCAATAAAGAAAATGAAGCAGTGGCATAAAAGTCATATTTATTTTTTGGAAGGACTGTGCAATTAAGAGATGCAGCCATGGATATAAAGATGGAAAACCAGGCAGTGCCTGGATTGACCTTGTCTCTACATGTCTCTATCTTTTTGTCTCTGTCTATATGTATTAGGTCTCTGCTTTTGTCTGTCTATATGTTTTAGTCTTAACTGTTTTTCCCACATCTTGCCCAAAATGCTGTGCGTATTAGTAACTTTAGGCATAGTATGTATTAGCTCTGTCTAGAAATCTAACATTCTATTTGTAACTCATATGTACAATATGTACTTTTACCTGAATAAACATTTATTATTTATGTGTCTTCTGCCCCTCTCTGCCTATATCCAATCTGTATGGACATGTTTGCAACACAGCACAGGAAATGCAAGTGAGGACACTCAGGAGGCAGCGGGTGGGTGGGGATTGGGGGAGTATTACATCATGAGTATGTATTACAGTATAAAATCCATACACTGTTCAGTGAAAACATTATAAATGTGAGGTTGTCTAAACCATGACAAATCTTTACATCAATTTCATGATATTACTTCAACATTATGCTTACAATGAGATTGGAGAGTCCCAGGAACATTTCAGCTGCCAAGTCACTAATGTTGTTCTGTGCCAAATGGAGTTCCTCTAGATGTGATTGATGCTCAAAGGTTTTTGGCAATACCCGCATGATCATATTTTTGCTGAAAACCAGAATGCAATAATTCATAATTGCATAGACTTCATGTTGCTGATGACATAAACGATTGAAAATATGCATTACACAAAAACAGGTGGAATTTTAAATGGGAATCCATGAAGGTTTTTCAAAACCAAGGAACATTACGAATCAGATGCACTATAGAATAAATTTTAAAATAATGTTTTTGCATGCTCGATTTTATTACAATTTTAAAAGCACAATTCCAAAACACCAACCTGAGATTGACATGACGTAGGTCCAAGTACCAAAGCAGTGAATTGGTATCTAGTGTGTGTATTTCAGTGCCATACATGGTGAGCTGTTGTAATGCTGGATTGAAGGTAAATGGGAGAACATCAATATTTGATGGCTCACAGCGAACAACAAGAGCCTGTAAAGCACAAGATAAATAAATAACAAGCCTAGAACAAGTGATACATATTTGCGCATTATCAGTGAGAAAGTGAGATAGAGATCTAGATATAGAATACAGCAGTCTGACAACAATGATTTTCAAATGTAGTACACCAAACCATGATTAAGCAGACCACTTGATTCCTCCAAATATCTGAATAACTTGAAATCGGAATAATCAAGAGATCGTGAGACTTTTTTTTTTTTTAATTTTAGTGTTATAAGACATGATAAAAATACATGTACTGGTGTTTTAATAGGAATGCACCAATGCATATATTTGCAGGAAACACACTGTACATACCAGTTGAAGTACACAACAGTGAGAATGCGAACCAAAACAAGTCTTGTTCATATTTCAGAGCTTCCCCTGGTGCCCTACTTCATATTATTAACCAGCTCAGGGACCCTAACATACCACTATGGAACCCTACTATTATTTCAAACCATATACTCGTATTGCAGTTTTTATGTTCGTATACTGTTATAAGCCTCATGACTTGCTTAACCCCAAAAATGATATATTTTTGGTAAAGGAAAGGAAAATGTTGAAAATATATACCCTACCTTGCAACAAGACCTAAATGCACACGCTTGCATGACTTCACTCACATACGAACACACATAGGGAGATAGGGCATACAAATTATACTACACAACATTCTTATACACAAACTGAGAAATTAGACGTATTCTTTGAAACAAGTTTTGTTTTATATTTCCTGAGGTCTTACATACGAATGAATAATTCAGACCAGTCATGGAAATTCCCAGTGCTGATGCCTCACCTCATCATCGCATGTACAGTTGTTGGGGCAGATGGCGGCGCATGGCGTCACCAACGACCCCACCAGCAGGAGACAGTACATGGCCAGCGACGGCAGTACCATCTGAGGCACTTGCGTCCGTCGCTTCCACAGCTGACAATGGAGGGTAGAGGCTGCAGGGCAAGGCGTGGCAGGGGTGTGCTGGTGCACCAGCCTCTGCTGATGCTGTTGATGGCACCCACGGAGTGTCGCCTCCAGCTGGTTGGAATAATATTTCTGTCGCTCCTGATGATGGTGACACTGTCTCCCTGGCTCCTGAAGACACCATCTCACTTCACCCTGATGGTAGTGGTGACAGTCTTCCATTGGCTCCTCCCTTGCGATGTTCTCATTCTCTTGTCTCCCGTTGCCGGCCATATTTGGCAACTGAAATACAGAAGCAACATTAGCCGACGTAATGAGATGGTTTTAAAGCACTGAAAGAATACAACTTTTCGATACATATCCAAAGTTAAAGAGTATGATATTACATGGAATAGTTTTGAGATGGCGACTCGGGCCAACTTTTGTGGATCATTGTTTTAACTTGGTGAAACTGTCGGACATCTGCTCAGAAGAGGGAAAGCTGGAAGAATAAAAGTTTTTATTGCAAGATATTGTAGGGAAGACAATATTCTCGTAAGTGTTTCTCGGCAATAGCTGAAGTTTCGTAGAAGCTTCAGTTTGTATAATTCACAGTTTTGTTAGAAATAAAACATAAATCGAAGCGCCAATATAGAACAAAATGTTATTCAATCAAACATTTCAATTTCAATCAAACTCTTGGTAAACATGCGTGAAATCTGTGTACTGTTTATTTACATATGATATTAATATATCTTAAAATACGTTATAATTAATACAGGGTTCTGTAATGGCGAATACTGAGGTACTGAAGTAACGCGTAACGAAGGACTGTAGTAAAGGGGGAGGTACTGAAGTAACGCGTAACGAAGGACTGTAGTAAAGGGGGATTATAATAACGGGTACTGAGAGGTGCTGTAGTGACGACTACAGGGGTGCTCTTTTCTGCCTCCATGGTCATTGTTCTATCTAAATCGTCATAATTTTTAACTTCTTCCGATATTACTTAATTTTGGTCTCTCTTGGGTTTGGAGAAAGTTTAAGTTTAGTCTAAATAACTTCACTTTCATTGAGTACATAATAAGATTCTTTATAATTTCCCTTGGTTCCTCCCCATCTTTTGTCTTGCCTGAATACCTTATCATTTAGTTGTCGTCGTCCTGATGTGACTGGTCCTTTGTTTCGTATGCTACATGCTTATGTATTTGGGAATTATTCGAATCTGCCATTTCCCTTTACGCTATGCTACATTTGCATTTCCACTCTTTCTTTTCCACACATACTCCAATGCAGCATATAGTGGTTACTTACCACTGGCTGTGCTTTAATTGGTATTCTTATTGTCTGTCTTTAAGACCAAGTGCAGTCTGGCTGGTCTCTTTCCCACCCCTTCTTTGTTTATCTGACATGTTGTGTGAGGAAGTCCTTTCTACTATGTCCATTATTCACCTAGTTGTATTTGCGGGGGTGGAGCTCTGCTCTTTCGGCTCGCCTCTCAACTGTCAATCAACTGTTACTAACTACTATTTTTTTCCCACACCACACACACCAAGCAGCAGCCCGTGACAGCTGACTAACTCCCAGGTACCTATTTAATGATAGGTAACAGGAGCATTAGGGTGAAAAAATTCTGCCCATTGTTTCTCGCCGGTGGAATCTAACCTGGAACCACAGGATCACGCATCCAGCGTGCTGTCCGCTCAACCACCGGCTGTCCGCTCAGCCACACTCACACATTAGGTTCATCCTCCGTGTATTCCTCCCTCCTTGTGTGTGTATGTTTTCACAAATTTTACAAGGGTGGTTTCTATAATTTTTAGGTTCAGTATGTGGGCTGTTATTGTCGCACCTTGGATTATGTTTATGCAGGCTGATTTTCCTTTCTCGCTTTACTGTCTGGGCCGCACGTTGTGCATGTAGATGGGGAGGGGGAAGATAGATCTTAGCCATCACCACCTCTCCCATTATGATCTTTATGAAGAAGTCTGAGCATCCATTTGTCCTCCAAACTGCTCTCCTCAACCATCACTTGGCTTAATATATGTGTGTGTGTGTGTGTGTGTGTGTGTGTGTGTGTGGTGTGTGTGTGTGTGTGTGTGTGTGTGTGTGTGTGTGTGTGTGTGTGTGTGTGTGTACTCACCTAGCTGTGTTTGCGGGGGTTGAGCTCTGGCTCTTTGGTCCCGCCTCTCAACCGTCAATCAACAGGTGTACAGATTCCTGAGCCTATTGGGCTCTATCATATCTACACTTGAAACTGTGTATGGAGTCAGCCTCCACCACATCACTTCCTAATGCATTCCATTTGTCAACCACTCTGACACTAAAAAAGTTCTTTTTAATATCTCTGTGGCTCATTTGGGCACTCAGTTTCCACCTGTGTCCCCTTGTGCGTGTGCCCCTTGTGTTAAATAGCCTGTCTTTATCTACCCTATCAATTCCCTTCAGAATCTTGAATGTGGTGATCATGTCCCCCCTAACTCTTCTGTCTTCCAGCGAAGTGAGGTTTAATTCCCGTAGTCTCTCCTCGTAGCTCATACCTCTCAGCTCGGGTACTAGTCTGGTGGCAAACCTTTGAACCTTTTCCAGTTTAGTCTTATCCTTGACTAGATATGGACTCCATGCTGGGGCTGCATACTCCAGGATTGGCCTGACATATGTGGTATACAAAGTTCTGAATGATTCTTTACACAAGTTTCTGAATGCCGTTCGTATGTTGGCCAGCCTGGCATATGCCGCTGATGTTATCCTCTTGATATGGGCTGCAGGAGACAGGTCTGGCGTGATATCAACTCCCAAGTCTTTTTCTTTCTCTGACTCCTGAAGAATTTCTCTCCCAGATGATACCTTGTATCTGGCCTCCTGCTCCCTACACCTATCTTCATTACATTACATTTGGTTGGGTTAAACTCTAACAACCATTTGTTCGACCATTCCTTCAGTTTGTCTAGGTCTTCTTGAAGCCTCAAACAGTCCTCTTCTGTCTTAATCCTTCTCATAATTTTGGCATCGTCCGCAAACATTGAGAGAAATGAATCTATACCCTCCGGGAGATCATTTACATATATCAGAAACAAGATAGGACCGAGTACAGAGCCCTGTGGGACTCCACTGGTGACTTCACGCCAATCGGAGGTCTCACCCCTCACCGTAACTCTCTGCTTCCTATTGCTTAGGTACTCCCTTATCCACTGGAGCACCTTACCAGCTACACCTGCCTGTCTCTCCAGCTCTTATGCGGCACTGTGTCAAAGGCTTTCTGACAATCCAAGAAAATGCAGTCTGCCCAGCCCTCTCTTTCTTGCTTAATCTTTGTCACCTGGTCGTAGAATTCTATTAAGCCAGTCAGGCAAGATTTACCCTCCCTGAACCCATGTTGGCGATTTGTCACGAAGTCCCTTCTCTCCAGATGTGCTACCAGGTTTTTTCTCACGATCTTCTCCATCACCTTGCATGGTATACAAGTCAAGGACACTGGCCTGTAGTTCAGTGCCTCTTGCCTGTCGCCCTTTTTGTATATTGGGACCACATTCGCCGTCTTCCATATTTCTGGTAGGTCTCCCGTCTCCAGTGACCTACTATACACTATGGAGAGTGGCAAGCAAAGTGCCTCTGCACACTCTTTCAGTACCCATGGCGAGATCCCGTCTGGACCAACAGCCTTTCTAACATCCAGATCCAGCAGGTGTCTCTTGACCTCCTCTCTCGTAATTTCGAACTCTTCCAAGGCCGCCTGGTTTACTTCCCTTTCTCCTAGCACAGTGACCTCACCTTGTTCTGTTGTGAAGACCTCCTGGAACCTCTTGTTGAGTTCTTCACACACCTCTTTGTCATTCTCTGTATACCTGTCCTCGCCTGTTCTAAGTTTCACTACCTGTTCTTTCACTGTTGTTTTCCTTCTGATGTGACTGTGGAGTAGCTTTGGTTCGGTCTTGGCTTTGTTTGCTATATCATTTTCATAACTTTTCTCTGCTTCTCTTCTCACCCTGACATACTCATTCCTGGTTCTCTGGTATCTCTCTCTGCTTTCTGGTGTTCTGTTATTCCGGAAGTTCCTCCACGCCCTTTTGTTCAGTTTCTTTGCTTCCATACATGCCCTATTATACCATGGATTCTTCTTTTGCTTCTCGGATTTTTCCTTTTGGCCGGGATGTATCTGCTTACTGCCTCCTGACACTTTTGGGTGACATAGTCCATCATATCTTGTACAGACTTAGCTCTGAGGTCTGTGTCCCAAGGTATTTCCCTTAGGAAGCTTCTCATCTCCTCATAATTTCCCTTTCGGTATGCCAGCCTTTTGTTTCCTAGTTCTTTTTCGGGGGGGGGGGGATAATTCCTAGCTCTACCAGGTACTCAAAGTTCAATACACTGTGATCACTCATTCCCAAGGGTGCTTCCATCTTGACTTCCCTTATATCCCACTCATTTAGGGTAAATATCAGATCAAGCATTGCTGGTTCATCTTCTCCTCTCATTCTTGTTGGTTCCTTGATGTGCTGGCTTAGAAAGTTTCTTGTTGCCACGTCCAGCAGCTTAGCTCTCCATGTTTCTGGTCCTCCATGCGGGTCTCTGTTCTCCCAATCTATCTTCCCATGGTTGAAGTCTCCCATGATTAGTAGTCCAGATCCATTCCTGCTAGCAACAGAAGCTGCTCTCTCTATTATGTTAATGGTGGCCATGTTGTTTCTATCATATTCCTGTCTGGGTCTTCTGTCATTTGGTGGTGGATTATATATGACTACGACTATAATTTTTTGCCCTCCAGTTGTTATTGTTCCTATTATGTAGTCACTGAAACCTTCACATCCCTGAACAACCAACTCCTCAAAATCCCAGCCTTTTCTTACCAGCAGGGCTACACCACCACCACCACCTCTTCCTTCTCTCTCTTCCTCATAACATAATAGTCCTGTGGGAACACTGCATTTGTTATGGTTTTCGTTAGCTTTGTTTCTGTGAGAGCTATTATGTCTGGGTTTTCCTCTAGTACCCATTCTCCTAGTTCATTTGCTTTATTTGTAATTCCATCTATGTTAGTGTACATTGCCTTGAGGCTCACTTTCTTCTGTCCCTTCTCAAATCTCCTCCTTGGTGAGTGTTTTGCTGGTGGAGGAAGCTTTGCCATGGGTGTGAGGATTTGTGAGGTGGATACCAGGGTTGCAGAGGATACTGGGATGAGGGGTGGGGGGTCAAGTGAAGGGGAAGGGACAGGGAGGGTATGGGGTAAAGGGGCGGGAGGACAGGAAGGAAAGGGGGTTTTT
>WNGS01074272.1:0-12251 GCA_020271785.1 Procambarus virginalis | reverse complement strand
GACGAGAGAGATATCAAATAATATACACCTGGAAGATACTGGAGGGCCAAGTACCAAATCTGCACAGTAAAATAACGACGTACTGGAGTGAACGATATGGAAGAAAATGCAGAATAGAACCAGTGAAGAGCAGAGGTGCCATAGGCACAATCAGAGAACACTGTATAAACATCAGAGGTCCACGGTTGTTCAACGTCCTCCCAGGAAGCATAAGAAATATTGCCGGAACAACCGTGGACATCTTCAAGAGGAAACTAGATTTATTCCTCCAAGGAGTGCCGGACCAGCCGGGCTGTGGAGGGTATGTGGGCCTGCGGGCCGCTCCAAGCAACAGCCTGGTGGACCAAACTCTCACAAGTCAAGCCTGGCCTCGGCCGGGCTTGGGGAGTAGAAGAACTCCCAGAACCCCATCAACCAGGTATCAACCAGGTAAGCATATGCTGTCATATTCAATGAGACATGTATATATACATACATACACTTACAAACATATATACATATGCATGTGTGTGTATATATATATATATACATATATACACACATATTTATATATAGGCTGACTCCATACACAGTTTCAAATTTAGATATGACAGAGCCCAGGAATCAGGAATCAGCCCGGGCTTCAGGAATCTATACATCAGATGATTGACGGTTGAGAAGCGGGACCAAAGAGCCAAAGCTCAACCCCCACAACCACAACTAGGTGAGTACAACTAGGTGAGTACGTATATAATCAATACTCTTTTTATATCACAATTGATTCAAGAAGTATTCTCAAGTCTCTGTATAAAGTATATAGTTTATATCAGCTGTGAGTCAGTTACACAGTCACTAATCCTGCTGCACACACATCCAGCTTTACAGTCATGTGCTCCACACCCACGCAACTGGGCAGCAGTTTTAAAGTCATGTGTTCCACACCCACCCAACTGGGCGGCAGTTTTAAAGTCATGTGTTCCACACCCACCCAACTGGGCGGCAGCTTTACAGTCATGTGCTCTACACCCACCCAACTGGGCGGCAGCTTTAAAGTCATGTGTTCCACACCCACCCAACTGGGCGGCAGTTTTAAAGTCAAGTGTTCCACACCCACCCAACTGGGCGGCAGCTTTACAGTCATGTGCTCCACACCCACCCAACTGGGAGACAGCTTTACAATCATGTGCTCCACACCCACCCAACTGGGCGGCAGCTTTAAAGTCATGTGTTCCACACCCACCCAACTGGGCGGCAGCTTTAAAGTCAAGTGTTCCACACCCACCCAACTGGGCGGCATCTTTAAAGTCAAGTGTTCCACACCCACCCAACTGGGCGGCAGCTTTACAGTCATGTGCTCCACACCCACCCAACTGGGAGACAGCTTTACAGTCATGTGCAGACTTCACCTACAGTAAGCAAACTTTGGGTACTTGGCCAAGATTCCTGGCAGAACTTCAATATGAACAATATCAATGAAGAACTTACATATTTCTTGAACACATTGATGGTGTTATCTCTGAATTCAGCTATTTTTCGCATTCAATTATATAATGACACAAAATATGTTAAAAGTTCTGCTGACAGTTTACATGTAGTCAAATGCAGACGAGGAGTCACAATAACGTGGCTGAAATATGTTGACCAAACCACACACTAGAAAGTGAAGGGACGACGACGTTTCGGTCCGTCCTGGACCATTCTCAAGTCGATTATCTATTCTCACAATCGACTTGAGAATGGTCCAGGACGGACCGAAACATCGTCGTCCCTTCACTTTATAGTGTTTGGTCTGGTCAACATGTAGTCAAAGCTACATCAGCAGATGTTACAAAACTCCCAGAGGTACTTGTAGTCGAGTATAAGCCTCGCAGTGGTGACATCTAGAAATTGCTAACTTTATTGGATGACCCATAGACGTGTGGTCCTTCCTGCATAATAGAATAATGATAGATGGAGGAACTGGTGTGCATTTCACTTTGCCTCAAGTCTACTAGATTTAGATGCTGTTCCTGCTGTGAAGAGATTAAGAAACCCAAATTTACATTGCCTGAAAAGGGAAGAGTGAGGAGAAAATATTTAACTATACAAATGGATGAAAGGATATAGATGTAGGGCATATTACTAAGATCCTAAATATGTTCACACAAAAAAAACATGAAACTGTATATAAGTTTGGATTAAAAAACGACGTGGGTAAAAACTAGTCTTGAAAGAAAACGTGTAGATTTATAGAAACAAATTACAGAGTAACAGTGCTGTGGGGTTTCAAGCGTTGTTTAGACATATATATGGACAAAAGGTTGTTATTTATACTATTGGAGAGAATGTTTGTCCGTCTGTTCAAAGGTGGAGGCCAGACTCTTGAGCCTAGCTTTACCCAAACTGACAGGGATAACGGTCTGGGGTCCAGGATGAACATAGGCGGGTCGGGGTCGCCAGAACTCATAAGTGAACAGCGTGCCGGGGTCACATTCAGACACCCACGACGTTTTTTTGGCACTGGCTGCCGGCTGACCCTGAAAATATTTTGAAAAAAAGGTCAGATCAATTATTTATTTATATAATAATATGAAAAATATTATGCATTGATATCAGGAAAATCAACAGAATATATATGATGTTTAGATTTTGCCCGTTGCCCGATAAAACAGATAAGTAAATGCAACCACCACTCCTCCGCCACCCCCACCATACCCAGGCAGACACACACACACTTGCAAAACAGTTGAGTAACTATTTTATTTTATAGAAAAATTCCAAACTGTTCCAATCTAAAAATCCGAACAATTCCAAACAACAGCCGACATCACTTGAGCAGCTTTCTTATATACAATACTTGAGGTTGGCATCTCAGCATGGTTGCCGGCTCTTGTTATGTGGTTATGCTGCTTGCAGTAACCACATAATTAGATCTTGCATGAAATATTGTATTTTTTTTTACATTCACAACGTAATATTTATTAATTGGTCTTCTTGTCGTCTTCACTGGCAATGTCAGACTGCTCCGAGGAGGACCGGACGTCGTGAAGGCCTCCGCCACTGATCTTGCGCACCATCGTCTTCACCACCAGCACCGTCCACATGCCCGTCAGCAGTAACAAACTACCGAACCAAAACTGAAACACATATATGGCCGGCATCACCTGCCACTCTGTGGACTCGAAGAAAACGGAACGAGCAATCCAGAATGGCAGGACGCAGCAGCGGGTGAGGATCCACAGCACCAGGAAGGCCACGAACAGCTGTTCACACGCTGCATCGTACTTGGCGTATTTACACATCTTGGCTGCCAGCAAGGCTATGTCCGAATATTCATGGATGAATAAAATAAGAATTCCTATTCTAATGAAGCCGCACGTCCAAGAAAACACAATGAGAAGGATAGTGAGAGTGTGATGGAGGATCATCTGAAACTTGTTTGAGTCTTGGCTCCCAGGCTGGGGTAGTTCTACGAGGGTGATGGCCCAGTAGTAGCCGAGGATAATCATATAATACCAGAAGACGTCGGATGTGACTTCGTGATTCGGGAAGTCCTTCCAGCACAGACTGGTGTCCCACAGCCAGGGCTTGGGCAGCGTCACGGCTGCTCCAAGAATGCCAAAGCCAGTGTGACACAGTAACTTGAACCCACAGTCAAGGAACTTATGGTGGTTGTTGGGGTAAGTGAGCGCGTGTTTACGACGCAGCCGCACTGTCTGGCCCGTCGACCTACATGCCCACGACACCACCACCTTCGGTGCTCTTGTCTGATGCTGTCCATAGATTGTCTCCAAGAGACCGTTGGTCCTTGGTGGCGTCGGTCGTGTGTTCCGTATTCCCCTCGACCTGGCCAGAGGTACCAGTACGAAGGGCTCAATGAAACAGTATCGCAGCGACAGGAACATGAAACATAACAGTATAGGGTAGAGCCACACGTCGCTAGCTGACGTATGGACATCCTGCCATGTTATTCCATCGGGAAGCCAGAAGTCTGTGCTCCAGAATGCAGCCGAGACGTTCCTCCACCAGTCTCTCACCTGCAACAAATACCATTTACCTAAACAAAATATACACCGGAGCAAATACAATATCAATATGCTTATCACTGATCAAATATATTGAAACCACAAAGATCTTTGAACTTAAAAGTCTTCACACTACACAGGAAGCTGTACACAAGGCTAGATCCCAAGCAATGTTATGCTTCACAATGACTAATACTCTGTTGTTGTTGTTGTTGGGACACAAAAACAGGAACAAGTCAGAGGCAATGTAATATATAACGCAGAAGCATTATATTCATCACAAAACACTCGGTATAGTATACGATAACAGGTGGTGAACCTAACCCCCGACCATGTGACACGGGGAGGGGTAGGTGTGGGGGGGGGTGTCAGGTGTGGATAAACACAACTAACAACCATGCGAGTCAAGCATACAAGCTCCTCCCACACTTAAACAGACGATTATATAGCTAGAATATATACATATATGGGGGAACCCGTGTTGTTGAGTGCACAGACCACAGTGTGTAGTGCTTGTTGTTAAGTGCACAGGCCACCATGTTTAGTGCTTGTTGTTAAGTGCACAGGCCACAATGTTAGTGCTTGTTGTTAAGTGCACAGGCCACAATGTTTAGTGCTTGTTGTTAAGTGCACAGGCCACAATGTTTAGTGCTTGTTGTTAAGTGCACAGGCCACAATGTTTAGTGCTTGTTGTTAAGTGCACAGGCCACAATGTTTAGTGCTTGTTGTTAAGTGCACAGGCCACAATGTTTAGTGCTTGTTGTTAAGTGCACAGGCCACAATGTTTAGTGCTTGTTGTTAAGTGCACAGGCCACAATGTTTAGTGCTTGTTGTTAAGTGCACAGGCCACAATGTTTAGTGCTTGTTGTTAAGTGCACAGGCCACAATGTTTAGTGCTTGTTGTTAAGTGCACAGGCCACAATGTTTAGTGCTTGTTGTTAAGTGCACAGGCCACAATGTTTAGTGCTGTTGTTGAGTGCACAGGCCACCATGTTTAGTGCATGTTGTTAAGTGCACAGGCCACAATGTTTAGTGCTTGTTGTTGAGTGCACAGGCCACCATGTTTAGTGCATGTTGTTAGTGTACAGGCCACAATGTTTAGTGCATGTTGTTAAGTGCACAGGCCACCATGTTTAGTGCATGTTGTTAAGTGCACAGGCCACCATGTTTAGTGCATGTTGTTGAGTGCACAGGCCACCATGTTTAGTGCATGTTGTTGAGTGCACAGGCCACCATGTTTAGTGCATGCTGTTAAGTGCACAGGCCACCATGTTTAGTGCATGTTGTTGAGTGCACAGGCCACCATGTTTAGTGCATGTTGTTAAGTGCACAGGCCACCATGTTTAGTGCATGTTGTTGAGTGCACAGGCCACCATGTTTAGTGCTTGTTGTTAAGTGCACAGGCCACAATGTTTAGTGCATGTTGTTGAGTGCACAGGCCACAAATGTGTAACACCCAGTTACACACTTAACTCCCAAATACAATCACACTTAACACCCCGTTACAGTCACTTAACATCTAGTTACAGTCACGTAACACCCAGTTAGTCGCGCCAATTACAGTCGCATTTAACACCCAATTACAGTCACACTTAACACCCAGTTACAGTCACACTTAATACCTAAATACAGCCACTGTTATCACTTAAATACAGTCATTTAATAGTGACATTAACGGCTGTTCTCATTGTAAGTAATGATCTATTAGACGGCACTACCACAAGCTTTCTCAAGACCCAGGTCAGTTCAACCAACCCGGTCCGTGATACAGGCAGAAGCCCTCACTTTGCTCTCTCATTGAAATCGATCAGGGAGGGGAAGAGCCTCCCTTCCCATAGTTCACGTAGGAGAGGGAGAGCCTCCCTTTCCATAGTTCACATTGAGTCTCCACCTGCTGGTCGGGTTACAACCGGTTTCCCAATGACTGTTGGATGATCAGGGGTAAACAGTTAATGGTCAATGCCCAGTCGATCATCCAGTTTGTGGTGGTTATAGATTCAGCTACTCGGAACAAAACGTTCCAAGTAGGACGGGCTATGGTGAGCCCGTAGGACCTAGATCATTCAGGGCTCGAAACCGGCCGAAATTGCTCGCGATGTGGAATAAACCGTGCTCCCACTGCGCCAATGACATTTACAAAATTTAGTGTCATAAAATGCTCGAATACATCTTTTCCGAGTTCATTTTCTACATCGATTTACAGACTATAGTTACAGACAGCGTTCAATAATTCCCAGGATTATCCTCATCTTTCTTTGTGTTTATAGGACCAACATTTTCACTGTCATCGGTGCAGTGAATATGATCATTGACAAGTACCTGTGGTAATTCGCCAGCATGTCCATTACCTTATTGTTCAGGTCTGCGGGATGTATTGATTCCTTTTTTTTTAGTTATTGTAAGAATTGAGCAATATGTTCTACTATATTAATTTTACTGAACATTTAATCTTTCTTATTTGCAGGTGTCTGTTGGTCGTGTGGTCAAGGCCAGGCCCTCGCTAGAACCCCGTCCAGGGCGCCTACCACCTTTCAACGCTGGTGAACAAACGAACTAGAAAATGTTGTGCTTGCTAAGTTGCATTCAAGCATTTAGAAGCTGGGATGAGCGCCTTCAAGCACCTGGAATGTCCTCTTCGGAGCGAGGACGAGTGAGAGAACACCGGAGAGTGTGCTTCCTCATCTCTGTTACACATTAATAAAATACTGCACAAAGAAATCATATCAATGTGATTTTAGTAACAGACTAAAGTGATAGATATGGTAGAATGCTAAGAATCAAAATAAAGATTATTGTCGCCAGGAGTATAGTTCATTAGCCTGCAGTATTCTGCCAGGTCCTGTGAGTGTTCAGGTAGCAAACCCCCAACAGCCTCGCAGATCTGTCACCCATGAAACCCCACCACGTGTTGGGCTGTGACAATTTAAACAATTCGATATCTATTAAGTGTAAAGCATTATGTATATTGTAAAGCATTATGCATATTAAAGAGTATGCATTACCTTTTATATATCATTTTAAATACCCATTCATGTCAGCGGGACAATTATACACGAGCCAACCCCATGTATACACCTGGCAGGTCTGGTGTGGCCAAGTTCCACATCACTCAGGCCTCGTGTGGCCAAGTTCCACAACACTCAGGCCTCGTGTGGCCAAGCACCACATCACTCAGGCCTCGTGTGGCCAAGCACCACATCACTCAGGCCTCGTGTGGCCAAGCACCACATCACTCAGGCCTCGTGTGGCCAAACACCACATCACTCAGGGCTCGTGTGGCCAAACACCACATCACTCAGGCCTCGTGTGGCCAAGCACCACATCACTCAGGCCTTGTGTGGCCAAACACCACATCACTCAGGCCTCGTGTGGCCAAACACCACATCACTCAGGCCTCGTGTGGCCAAGCACCACATCACTCAGGCCTCGTGTGGCCAAACACCACATCACTCAGGCCTCGTGTGGCCAAGCACCACATCACTCAGGCCTTGTGTGGCCAAACACCACATCACTCAGGCCTCGTGTGGCCAAGCACCACATCACTCAGGCCTCGTGAGGCCAAACACCACATCACTCACATATACCCCAAACATGATCACAAACTCTACCCACAGAAACGAAAACGTTTCCATTTTATGTCAACTTAACTATATAAAACCAAACAAATAGTTACCACATCGTTGCTGGTATTAAGGAGGTGGGTGGAGGTGCTGGTGAACACGGCCACCAGACTCTCTGTCTCCATTGTAAGGCCTTCAGCACGCTCAACAGGTCGGTGAGACGGATGCTGTTCTGACGGCTCTGGTGTGAGGCTCCTGGTGTGACGGACCTGGTGTGACGGTCCTGGTGTGACGGACCTGGTGTGACGGACCTGGTGTGACGGTCCTGGTGTGACGGACCTGGTGTGACGGTCCTGGTGTGACGGACCTGGTGTGAGGCTCCTGGTGTGACGGACCTGGTGTGAGGCTCCTGGTGTGACGGATCTGGTGTGAGGCTCCTGGTGTGACGGTCCTGGTGTGAGGCTCCTGGTGTGACGGTCCTGGTGTGACGGTCCTGGTGTGACGGACCTGGTGTGAGGCTCCTGGTGTGACGGACCTGGTGTGAGGCTCCTGGTGTGACGGTCCTGGTGTGAGGCTCCTGGTGTGACGGACCTGGTGTGAGGCTCCTCGTGTTGCGACGGTGAGACGTGAGGTTCCTGCTGAAGTACACAGGGGTCACTAATACATAAAAGTTGGCGTGATAGTTAAGACATTTACACTTGACACTGAAAATGTGTTCATTTTGGCCAAATATCTAAGGTAAGAGTGGTCACGTGGCGCCGGAACACACTGGAGGGGTGTGGTGGTGTAGCCACACTGGAGGGTGTGGTGGTGTAGCCACACTGGAGGGGTGTGGTGGTGTAGCCACACTGGAGGGGTGTGGTGGTGTAGCCACACTCGAAGGGTGTGGCGGGAACAGAGTGTTGGGAGGGAGTGCACGGCCTCACCAGCTAACTGCGGCTGCCGCGATATAATGAGATCTCACCGGAGATATGCACCAGGCAGCTTTATCGCGATGATAATCCTGCATCCCGGGATTATCCTCCTCTTTCCCGCTTTGTCTCTCTCTCCGTCTCTCTCTCTCTTTTTCCTCCCAATCCCCCGCCTTTTGTCTCATTCTCCTCTCCATTCCCATTCTTCCCCCACCCATTATTTTTCTTCCCTCTCCTCTCTCCATCTTCTTCCTCCTTTCATCTATCGCGTAAATTCCAACCATTCATTAAGTCAGGGATTAGCTGATAAGAAATATTTATAGTGTTATATTAGTCATGGTGGTACTGTAGTAGTCCTGGAGGTACTGTAGTAGTCCTGGAGGTACTGTAGTAGTCCTGGTGGTACTGTAGTAGTCCTGGAGGTACTGTAGTAGTCCTGGAGGTACTGTAGTAGTCCTGGTGGTACTGTAGTAGTCCTGGAGGTACTGTAGTAGTCCTGGAGGTACTGTAGTAGTCCTGGTGGTACTGTAGTAGTCCTGGTGGTACTGTAGTAGTCCTGGAGGTACTGTAGTAGTCCTGGTGGTACTGTAGTAGTCCTGGTGGTACTGTAGTAGTCCTGGAGGTACTGTAGTAGTCCTGGTGGTACTGTAGTAGTCCTGGAGGTACTGTAGTAGTCCTGGCGGTACTGTAGTAGTCCTGGTGGTACTGTAGTAGTCCTGGTGGTACTGTAGTAGTCCTGGAGGTACTGTAGTAGTCCTGGAGGTACTGTAGTAGTCCTGGAGGTACTGTAGTAGTTCTGGCGGGTACTGTAGTAGTCCTGGAAGTACTGTAGTAGTCCTGGTGGTACTGTAGTAGTCCTGGTGGTACTGTAGTAGTCCTGGTGGTACTGTAGTAGTCCTGGAGGTACTGTAGTAGTCCTGGTGGTACTGTAGTAGTCCTGGTGGTACTGTAGTAGTCCTGGAGGTACTGTAGTAGTCCTGGTGGTACTGTAGTAGTCCTGGTGGTACTGTAGTAGTCCTGGAGGTACTGTAGTAGTCCTGGTGGTACTGTAGTAGTCCTGGTGGTACTGTAGTAGTCCTGGTGGTACTGTAGTAGTCCTGGTGGTACTGTAGTAGTCCTGGAGGTACTGTAGTAGTCCTGGTGGTACTGTAGTAGTCCTGGTGGTACTGTAGTAGTCCTGGTGGTACTGTAGTAGTCCTGGTGGTACTGTAGTAGTCCTGGTGGTACTGTAGTAGTCCTGGTGGTACTGTAGTAGTCCTGGTGGTACTGTAGTAGTCCTGGTGGTACTGTAGTAGTCCTGGTGGTACTGTAGTAGTCCTGGTGGTACTGTAGTAGTCCTGGTGGTACTGTAGTAGTCCTGGAGGTACTGTAGTAGTCCTGGTGGTACTGTAGTAGTCCTGGAGGTACTGTAGTAGTCCTGGTGGTACTGTAGTAGTCCTGGTGGTACTGTAGTAGTCCTGGAGGTACTGTAGTAGTCCTGGTGGTACTGTAGTAGTCCTGGTGTACTGTAGTAGTCCTGGTGGTACTGTAGTAGTCCTGGTGGTACTGTAGTAGTCCTGGTGGTACTGTAGTAGTCCTGGTGGTACTGTAGTAGTCCTGGAGGTACTGTAGTAGTCCTGGTGGTACTGTAGTAGTCCTGGTGGTACTGTAGTAGTCCTGGTGGTACTGTAGTAGTCCTGGTGGTACTGTAGTAGTCCTGGTGGTACTGTAGTAGTCCTGGTGGTACTGTAGTAGTCCTGGTGGTACTGTAGTAGTCCTGGTGGTACTGTAGTAGTCCTGGTGGTACTGTAGTAGTCCTGGTGGTACTGTAGTAGTCCTGGTGGTACTGTAGTAGTCCTGGTGGTACTGTAGTAGTCCTGGTGGTACTGTAGTAGTCCTGGTGGTACTGTAGTAGTCCTGGTGGTACTGTAGTAGTCCTGGTGGTACTGTAGTAGTCCTGGTGGTACTGTAGTAGTCCTGGTGGTACTGTAGTAGTCCTGGTGGTACTGTAGTAGTCCTGGTGGTACTGTAGTAGTCCTGGTGGTACTGTAGTAGTCCTGGTGGTACTGTAGTAGTCCTGGTGGTACTGTAGTAGTCCTGGTGGTACTGTAGTAGTCCTGGTGGTACTGTAGTAGTCCTGGTGGTACTGTAGTAGTCCTGGTGGTACTGTAGTAGTCCTGGTGGTACTGTAGTAGTCCTGGTGGTACTGTAGTAGTCCTGGTGGTACTGTAGTAGTCCTGGTGGTACTGTAGTAGTCCTGGTGGTACTGTAGTAGTCCTGGTGGTACTGTAGTAGTCCTGGTGGTACTGTAGTAGTCCTGGTGGTACTGTAGTAGTCCTGGTGGTACTGTAGTAGTCCTGGTGGTACTGTAGTAGTCCTGGTGGTACTGTAGTAGTCCTGGTGGTACTGTAGTAGTCCTGGTGGTACTGTAGTAGTCTTGGTGGTACTGTAGTAGTCCTGGTGGTACTGTAGTAGTCCTGGTGGTACTGTAGTAGTCCTGGTGGTACTGTAGTAGTCTTGGTGGTACTGTAGTAGTCCTGGTGGTACTGTAGTAGTCCTGGTGGTACTGTAGTAGTCCTGGTGGTACTGTAGTAGTCCTGGTGGTACTGTAGTAGTCCTGGTGGTACTGTAGTAGTCCTGGTGGTACTGTAGTTGTCCTGGTGGTACTGTAGTAGTCCTGGTGGTACTGTAGTAGTCCTGGTGGTACTGTAGTAGTCCTGGTGGTACTGTAGTAGTCCTGGTGGTACTGTAGTAGTCCTGGTGGTACTGTAGTAGTCCTGGTGGTACTGTAGTAGTCCTGGTGGTACTGTAGTAGTCCTGGTGGTACTGTAGTAGTCTTGTGGTACTGTAGTAGTCCTGGTGGTACTGTAGTAGTCCTGGTGGTACTGTAGTAGTCCTGGTGGTACTGTAGTAGTCCTGGTGGTACTGTAGTAGTCCTGGTGGTACTGTAGTAGTCTGGTGGTACTGTAGTAGTCCTGGTGGTACTGTAGTAGTCCTGGTGGTACTGCAGTAGTCCTGGTGGTACTGTAGTAGTCCTGGTGGTACTGTAGTAGTCCTGGTGGTACTGTAGTAGTCCTGGTGGTACTGCAGTAGTCCTGGTGGTACTGTAGTAGTCCTGGTGGTACTGTAGTAATCCTGGTGGTACTGCAGTAGTCTGGTGGTACTGTAGTAGTCCTGGTGGTACTGTAGTAGTCCTGGTGGTACTGTAGTAGTCCTGGTGGTACTGTAGTAGTCCTGGTGGTACTGTAGTAGTCCTGGTGGTACTGTAGTAGTCCTGGTGGTACTGTAGTAGTCTGGTGGTACTGTAGTAGTTCTGGTGGTACTGTAGTAGTCCTGGTGGTACTGGAGTAGTCTTGGTGGTACTGTAGTAGTCCTGGTGGTACTGTAGTAGTCCTGGTGGTACTGTAGTAGTCCTGGTGGTACTATAGTAGTCCTGGTGGTACTGTAGTAGTCCTGGTGGTACTGTAGTAGTCCTGGTGGTACTGTAGTAGTCCTGGTGGTATGCTGTAGTAGTCCTGGTGGTACTGTAGTAGTCTGGTGGTACTGTATTAGTCCTGGTGGTACTATGTAGTCCTGGTGTACTGTAGTAGTTCTGGTGGTACTGTAGTAGTCCTGGTGGTACTGTAGTAGTCTGGAGGTACTGTAGTAGTCCTGGTGGTACTGTAGTAGTCCTGGTGGTACTGTAGTAGTTCTGGTGGTACTGTAGTAGTCCTGGTGGTACTGTAGTAGTTCTGGTGGTACTGTAGTAGTCCTGGTGGTACTGTAGTAGTCCTGGTGGTACTGTAGTAGTCCTGGTGGTACTGTAGTAGTCCTGGTGG
>WNGS01074270.1:0-12027 GCA_020271785.1 Procambarus virginalis | reverse complement strand
CCAAATTCTGGCTCTCTGCATGTATTCGCATTTTGATATTACGACTTTTTATACCGAAAGTATGCAAATTACTGACAGCGGCGATGGGTCACATTTTGTCCAAACCCCCTGCAGTTTTATAATATTCACAAACATCCCAATTCGACCCTTTAACCATATTTCGGAGCCAAATTCTGGCTCTCTGCACGTATTCGCAGTTTGAAATTACGAATTTTATACCGAAAATTGCCAATTACTGAGAGCAGCGATGGGCACATTTTGCCCAAACCCCCCCCCAGTTTTCAAAATATCCCAACATCCCAAATTCGACCCTTGAGCCATATTTTGGAGCAAATTCTGGCTCTCTGCACGTATTCGCAGTTTGAAATTACGACTTTTATACCGAAAATATGCCAATTACTGAGCAGCGATGGGTCACATTTTGCCCAAACCCCCCTGCAGTTTTCAAATATCCCAAACATCCCAAATTCGACGCTTGAGCCATATTTTGGAGCCAAATTCTGGCTCTCTGCACGTATTCGCAGTTTGAAATTACGACTTTTTATACCGAAAATATGCCAATTACTGAGAGCAGCGATGGGTCACATTTTGCCCAACCCCCCTGCAGTTTTCAAAATATCCAAACATCCCAATTCGACCCTTGAGCCATATTTTGGAGCCAAATTCTGGCTCTCTGCACGTATTCGCAGTTTGAAATTACGAATTTTATACCGAAAATATGCCAATTACTGAAAGCGGCGATGGATCACATTTTGCCCAAACCCTCCCTGCAGTTTTCAAAATATCCCAAACATCCCAAATTCGACGCTTGAGCCATATTTTGGAGCCAAATTCTGGCTCTCTGCACGTATTCGCATTTGAAATTACGAATTTTATACCGAAAATATGCCAATTACTGAAAGCAGCGATGGGTCACATTTTGCCCAACCCCCCTGCAGTTTTCAAAATATCCCAAACATCCCAAATTCGACGCTTGAGCCATATTTGGAGCCAAATTCTGGCTCTCTGCACGTATTCGCAGTTTGAAATTACGAATTTTTATACCGAAAATATGCCATTACTGAGAGCGGCGATGGGTCACATTTTGCCCAAACCCCCCTGCAGTTTTAAAATATCTCACACACTTCCCAAATTCGACCCTTGAGCCATATTTTGGAGCCAAATTCTGGCTCTCTGCACGTATTCGCAGTTTGAAATTACGAATTTTTATACCGAAAATATGCCAATTACTGAAAAGCGATGGGTCACATTTTGCCAAACCCTCCCTAGTTTTCAAAATATCCCAAACATCCCAAATTCGACGCTTGAGCCATATTTTGGAGCCAAATTCTGGCTCTGCACGTATTCGCAGTTTGAAATACGAATTTTATACCGAAAATATGCCAATTACTGAGAGCGGCGATGGGTCACATTTTGCCAAACCCCCCTGCAGTTTTCAAAATATCCGAAACATCCAAATTCGACCCTTGAGCCATATTTTGGAGCCAAATTCTGGCTCTCTGCACGTATTCGCAGTTTGAAATTACGATTTTATACCGAAAATATGCCAATTACTGAGAGCAGCGATGGATCACATTTTGCCCAAACCCTCCCTGCAGTTTTCAAAATATCCCAAACATCCCAAATTCGAAGCTTGAGCCATATTGGAGCCAAATTCTGGCTCTCTGCACGTATTCGCAGTTTGAAATTACGAATTTTTATACCGAAAATATGCCAATTACTGAGAGCGGCGATGGGTCACATTTTGCCCAAACCCCCCTGCAGTTTTCAAATATATCACAAACATCCCAAATTCGACCCTTGAGCCATATTTTGGAGCCAAATTCTGGCTCTCACACGTATTCGCAGTTTGAAATTACGACATTTTATACCGTAAATATGCCAATTACTGAAAGCAGCGATGAGTCACATTTTGCTCAAACCCCCCTGCAGTTTTAAAATATATCAAACATCTCAAATTCGACGCTTACAATACAGTACCAAAACTTCACTTACCTTTATGGAGGATTTCGATGGCGTATGGAAGATGGTGATGAGGGGGGAGGAGGAGAGTTGTTACTGTTTGGAAGGGGAGTCCCCTTCCATTATCACATCAGGCAGTGATGTTTTCTCTGGGGTACTCTCTCCTACGTTTTGCCTGAATACCACTAGGACCTGGTTGTGGTTCAGTGCTTGTTTGTCTCGCTACAAATCTGTCAAGAGACATTTGTTTTTCCATTCGATTTAACATTTGTCTGTAATGATGCATCACTTTAGCACCCATAATGTCCTTTTTCTTAACCAGTATGGTGGATATCGTTGACTGAGATTTGTTGTACTGCCTAGCCAGTTCACCGACGCGCACACCGTCTTCATATTTACGAATGATCTCTTGTTTCTGCTCTATGGTCATTCTTACATGGGATCTCTATGTTGAGCCTTACCACTGACTTTCTTGGGACCCATGGCGAGATATAAAATAATTACTTTAATGTTCAAAATGCAAAAAAACCAGCGTTGAATGTAATGAAACGCCATTTTCTGGGTGAGTCCCGGAGGCTCCCCGGAGCTATCCCAGGCTGATATGCTAATGTCAGACTTTGGCATCAGTCATGTGTATGGAGTTCTTAGGCCTACCGGGGACCACGGCCAGAACCGGGCCCCCTCAGAGAGGCAAGGGGAGCAATGGCCTATAGAAGCCCCCGTGTGATTGGAAGCATTCTATGTCTGCCATCGACCGGGACAGGCACCCAGAAAGGTAAGCGCCCCAAAACAAACCCCTATTCTGGTTAAAATTGCTACCAAAAGCCAAACTAGTGGATAGAACTCCCCAACAGAAAAACAAGCAAACTAGTATGACGTCACACGTCACCGCGCCGCTGTCTGCGCAGCTCCCCCCTCCCCGGGAGGGGGAAGGGGGAGCCCCAGACCTCCCACGCCGGCTATCCACCCATCAGTTCTGAGGCTGGATGTCAAGACACGCGAAAAAAACGCCGACCGGAGGGAGGGAGGGTTGCCGGGGAGCCTCCGGGACTCACCCAGAAAATGGCGTTTCATTACATTCAACGCTGGTTTTCTGGGGGGAGCCCCGTCGGCTCCCCGGAGCTAACTACCCACAGAGGAAGATCAAAAGGGACGGAACCGGGAGGCGGACACCACGCACCCCTCCCCCTGGAAGCGATACAACCGGCAGCAACGCCAACCCAAGGCGCCACAGCCCCGGAAAGTCCTGGGAACAACACAAGAACAACGAGCAGCAAGGCCCCCGAACGAACACCAAAGATCCATGCCCGAAAGACTGCTCGAACACGTCATCCAGACGGCAGCGAGAGCAGCAAAGCCACGAACATCACGGGCAGGAGTTAAGAACACAGGCAGCCGAGCCGCAAGAACACGGCTGACAACCCAGGACACCATCACAGGCGAACCGGGAAGAACAGAACCGGATCAACGCAAAACGCGCTCCGGACACAGACGCCATGGCACACAGCGGAGACCAGGATGGTGCAAGCGGCGCACGAACAGGCCGGAGGGGAAACGACGCACAAGACAGCGTACTAACGGTGTAGAAGCAACACCAAGACCGAAAGCAAGCCAAAGCGGCCCCGCCAGCGCCGCACAAAAGAGAGGCGACAGTATGTGGCACGACGACGGCCCCCAACCCCCACCAAAAACCAAGCCGACGCTAACAAGAGGAACCACCTAAGAAGGGACAGGAAAAGGAAGGACCGCCAAAACACCCCATACTGCCGCCAAGAGAAACACGCAGGTGGGACACCGACCACCAGCTGGAGGCGAGACCACGAGGCAGACGGAAGCAGCCCCGACAAGGCCCCTCCAAGCCCAGGAAAAGGCGGAGCCGCAAGAAGATCTCGGGCGCGACCACCGAACTCAGGTGGCACAAGAAGATGGAACGTCTGCCGACCAGCATCCCAAAGTATCTCCGGGAATTCTCATCATCTGTCGATGGAGACCTGACCAAATGTAAACTGGGTCAACAAAATTATTCGCACACCCTCCGTCACTATGTGATGGAGTGCGAAAAGATACGTGAAGTTAGAGACAATTCTATAACCAATGTTCCAGCGATGTGCAAAGATTTCATTCAAAAGGATCTGCCACCAGAAATTGTAGCCAAACATCCCCAGTTTGCTAACAGTAGGTAGCAACTGAGTGATTGTAACCTATCCACCGCTGCCCACTGGATGGGGGGCGGTGTGCAGGACAAACATATAAATTTTGACACTAGCACTTCACATGTCAGTTGCTTAATTTAGAACCTGTACTTGAGGTCGATCTCGAACCCATTGTTGATGTGACTACTTATATTGAATTTGTAACTAGCTCATCAAGATTGTAACTTGCTGAGCTAAATGAAGTGTGGGGTTCAGTCCCTGAGCCCATTATGTGCCTCTAACCCTTTCCACTACCGCCCACAAGATGGGTATGGGGTGCATAATAAATGAACGAAACTAACTGCCGAACAGAAGAACTCCAAGCAAGCAAACCTGCCAGGAGTTCAGAAATGACGGGTCCGACGCGGGACATCGCCAGACCCCGAAAAACCCAATTGGCAGGGCAAGCAAGGAAACCAAAGAAGGCGGACGGGTTGCCGCCAGAACCGTACCCGAACCAAGAGGTACGAGCAACTGCAACAGACAGAGACAAAGAAGCACACCACAGGACCCAGGCCGAAAAAAGCCCAAGAAGCCAAGGAACACACATAGAACACCCCTGCGGCAGAGGAGGAAAACAAGGGAACGCACAAGCAAGGAAGTGGTGGAAACCGACCACGCCCCCCAACATAGCAGCAAGTGCAGGCAAAACAGACAAAAGGAGATGCCAGGAAAAACGACAGGGGTGAGACAGTACGAAAGAGCAGAAGCATAAAAACCCCAGGAATAAGGACACGCCACCGCAAAACACGGTACTAAAGCACACGCGCAGTAGTAGCAACAGGCACCACCGCAACATGCCACAGGTAAAGAGCAACTCGCTTCTGCAAAGGCAGAGAATGGAGCAGACAGACCCCAGACAGGGCCCACGGAGACACGACAGAACCCAGCAGGCCCAGGAACCCGCATACCAGGCGACCGACGGCGGAGAAACCCCGCTCAAAATCGGCAGGATGGGGAACTGGGAGCTCACGTACACCCCAAGCCTGGCCCGAGGCCAGGCTAGACCGGCCAGAGGGAGGCCCACCAGGCAGCCACATGGAGCGGCCTGCAGGCCCACAGACTCCCCACAACCAGGATGGCCATAACTAATTCGAAAGCAAGCTAGCGTGCCCCGGAAGTCCACGGATGGACCATAAGGGGCATAACTGGCAATCCCCCACAGTGTTCAGCGTTGTTACACCTATAATAGGGTAAGTAACAATTGTAATTACGAAACCATAAGACGCTCATTTCAACATACTAAGTAGGGTAAGGAAGGTCGGTGTTTTCCATGAAGTTCCGAAAAGGAAAACGATGATGTTTAGCATGTCACCCATGCACGTAACTAATAAGGCAAGAACGACTTATTAAATGTTGCGAGGACGGGGTGGTTCAAGAGAGAACTGGAGAAGCACCTCCAAAGGATACCCGATCAACCAGGCTGTGACTCGTACGTTAGGCAGCGAGCAGCCACGTCCAACAGCCAGGATGAGCAGTCCAGGAGGCCTGGTCGACGACCGGGCCGCAGGGACGCTAAGCCCCGGAAGCACCTCAAGGAAAACCCCAAGGTAATTTTCCAGCAAGAAGGCGTATGCTCGCACGTAGGTCTTTTAACAACTGCAGACCTCTGAAGGATATACAGTGTTCCCCGATGGTGCCTATAGCACCACTGCACTCCACTGGTACTATCCCGCAAGTTCTACCAGATAAGCGGGACCCAAAAACCAGAGTGCAAAAACCTTGCAAGCACAGCCAGGAGCCCTACCAGGCGAGTACAGAAACCAACACCACAACCCCCACACCTCATAACACTAACAAAGGTGGAACCCCTGAATGACCCTAGCATGGGTTGGACATGCACAAGAGTGGGACAGGAAGGGGTGAAAAGGGGGACAGACACTGGTGT
This sequence comes from Procambarus virginalis, assembly GCA_020271785.1. Taxonomy (NCBI): domain Eukaryota; kingdom Metazoa; phylum Arthropoda; class Malacostraca; order Decapoda; family Cambaridae; genus Procambarus; species Procambarus virginalis. Next base: position 5,985 of record WNGS01074270.1, on the reverse strand, counting down.
GCGAACGGTCTCAGTCGTACAAAAAGATACCCAAATAAAGACAGGTATATAACACCGCATCCAGCACCCTGCCAAAAGACGCCAGACCGCAGAAACTCACCTGGCTAACGGTAGCACGAAGTGACACGACTCAACCGAGCCCAGAAGAACCTGGGAGCACTGACAGGTGAAGACGCCAGAGCCGGACCTGCAGGAGAGCAGGGGAGAGGCGAAGAAGGCGGCCCACACCCATGACACAGAAAACCTCTGCGGCCTCCCCACAACTGGAACCCAGGACACCCCCGGAGCGAAGGGGCACACACCGCGCCAAGGGAGAAGAGCGAGAGGCGAAGCACTGGAGCAAGAAGGCGTCTAACACCAGCACTACACACCGCCCAAACCAAAACAAACTCCGCGGCGCACGCGCATGACACGCTGGCCGAAAACGCGCAACAGTCTCTGCGGGAAGGCGGCAACCAGGACTACTGCACTAAAAAGAAGCCAAAAGAGTGAGCAGGAACAATAAAACCGGCCAAAGAAGCGAAGACAGAGCCCAAAATAAAGCACGCAGCCGGGCCACAAGCAGCCCAACAAGGCTACAAGTAGCCCAACAGGGCTACAAGTAGCCCAACTCGGCGACAAGGACGAGGAGCCGACAGACGTTCCAATAACGCGGGAAGTAGCGAAACACCTTCCCGAACCCTCGAGAACACGGAAGCCAAAACCAGTCCCGAAGGCACACAAAGGCGCAGGTGCACCCGAGACCAGGAGTCACGTAGAACCCCCAAAACGGGGAAACATGACGAAAACACCGTCCCAAAAGGGGGTGGGGGGAAACATCCACCCACAGGACGGAACCAACCGACTCAAAGGCCAAGGAACCGAGCCCGGGGAGGGGCTGACACCCAACAGCACGTACGGCGAGTGGGGAGGAAAACCCTACTCCGCGTAACCACAAGCCCCGCCTAGAGGGGGAGAAAAACCCCCACGGGGTCCAACGGGGCCATTAAGGCCTCCCAAGTCAGCCCCTCCCCAGCCCCGGGAACCCACACGACAGGCCCCGGGGCCGAGCCGTCCCCCCAAAGCCCCGGCCGTACCAGAAAACCGGGGCAGCCGTGAAAACACGAAGGAAGGGAGCCCACTGGCAGACTCTTACAACACGGCTGGAGGAACAGGCTCAAATGCCCCCGTCACTACCCCGGAAGGGGATTTCCCCGAGACTGCCCGAGTCTCAACACCAACAAACCCCGCCCTGAACCTACAGACGGTAAGGAACCGGATGCAGGCAGGAAGGGGAATCCAGGGGAAAAACAAGAACCAAAACGGGGCAGCCCCGGGGCTCCCGGGGAGTTACCACGAGAGCGTTGCCACCACCAAGGCTCAAGTGCAACGCCCCTGCTGCCCGCACCAGCTGTGCACAACTGGGTAAGCGAGCCACAACGAGCAACAAACTCGCAGGACTCTGGGTCGAAGGTGTCACCGACCCCACAGGCAGCAGACGGAGGCAAAACAGAGAGTCACCCAGAGACAAGGGGTGAGCAACCCTCAAACTCGCTGGAAGCGAGGGGGGGGCTCTGGGGTCACATCCATCGGACCCTCGCGCCCCCAGGGGTTTCCCAGGGTCCCGAGCGTTTACTATAAGAGGACTCGCGCTCAGGTAATCCCAGGCAGGGTACTGCTAACCGGCACCCAAAACTACCAAACAACTTTCTAAGAGCTGAACCCCCGGGACGTGTACACTCACGGGGACCAAGCAGGGGGTACCACCAGAAAACTCAGAACACAAGGGACACCAGGGGCAAGAACGAAGGCAGACCCCCCCACCAGGTAGATAAACAAAAAGAAAAAGAAAACCCCGCAAGAGGACAGCGTACCCAAGCGGAACAGAGCCGGCCGCTATGATTGGGAAAGACAAGCTGCACAGTACCCTGCGCCCCACCAGTGCAAAACTGCCCCTTACTCTAAGGCGAACAAGGGAGACAGAACACCCGAGCACACAAAGAGCGGCCGAAAACCAAGCAGTAAACGGCCTAGCAGGGGCAGACCCCAAGGAACTTGTGGAAGGTGGCCCCAAGTCCCAAGGGCAGTACTTACAGGGCACCTAGGGATGGGAACCCTAGGCGCATGCAGCCCGAGTACTGGAGAATCACTCCCGGCTCACGCACCACCTAGAAAAACAGACACCACACTCTAGGTACAGTGCTGAAACAACCACTGGAGCCGGAGCACATAACCGGTGCCTATAGCATCAGCCGAAGAACTGATGGGTGGATAGCCGGCGTGGGAGGTCTGGGGCTCCCCCTTCCCCCTCCCGGGGAGGGGGGAGCTGCGCAGACAGCGGCGCGGTGACGTGTGACGTCATACTAGTTTGCTTGTTTTTCTGTTGGGGAGTTCTATCCACTAGTTTGGCTTTTGGTAGCAATTTTAACCAGAATAGGGGTTTGTTTTGGGGCGCTTACCTTTCTGGGTGCCTGTCCCGGTCGATGGCAGACATAGAATGCTTCCAATCACACGGGGGCTTCTATAGGCCATTGCTCCCCTTGCCTCTCTGAGGGGGCCCGGTTCTGGCCGTGGTCCCCGGTAGGCCTAAGAACTCCATACACATGACTGATGCCAAAGTCTGACATTAGCATATCAGCCTGGGATAGCTCCGGGGAGCCGACGGGGCTCCCCCCAGAAAACCCCACAAAAGCGGAATTTCTTATAGCGCGATCGTCAAAAGCGGGGTAGCTGTAGTAAACTGAGGCAGTCGGACCGCGTGACAGGGAACCACGCGCTCGGTCGACCCGAACGTGTACCAACAAATATCGGATGTCGAGTCGCATTTTTTTGATGAAATTTATATCGGAACTCGAATTTATCGTAAGTAGGGGCAATCGTATGTCGAGGTGCCACTGTATATGTGGCCCAGCACTGACACCTGCTAGTTGGAAGACTGCCGACCACCATTTCCAACACGTTACCGTCACATATAAATGGGGGCCTGTCCACGGAGCTTCACTCAGGTATTAGTAATTGTGGTAAGCATACTTGGCTTTCATGTCCCTTTCCATTATTTACGTTAATCATTTTTTATTTTATATGGTGCTGTGTATATTGTGCATTATGGGAATAGCATATGGTGAGAGTGAGACAACTTTGGATTACGTGGTGACCGAGAGGCCGCAGTCATACTCTTAATTGGTCGTCTGCCCCTTCCGTGTTATCCTCCGTGTTTAACATCTTTTGTCCCCAGATATTTCTCACTTTTTTGACAGATTATCACATAGGTACCCTGGTACTGTGGTCTGTCTCCGGGTCAATAGCACCCAAGTCCTGCAATCCGACTCTAGGAGGAAAAAGAGGGCTTTAGATCCTCTAGCACGAACTATTATTGGCGAATTGGGACCTCGCCGATAGTTCTCGTCACCAGTTGACACTCGCACCCCTACTCGTCGGTCAGACTGATGGTATTTACCTAAGGTAGGGAATTGGCGTTCTTTCTTGTGAGCACAAAGTTCGCTAATTCTGTAAATACCATATTCAATTTCAGTGGGTACCTTTGCTTATGTTCTATAGTGACTTGGCAAGGTATGACTACATTCTTTGGACTACCTTATTTATTTTGAAGCCATTTAGTGTTTCACTTGTCTTTTAAACTTAGTTTTCACTAATTAGTAGGATTTTCTTGCCTTTATTCTCCCACAGTGAGTACCAGGTACAAGATTTCCTGCGACCTTATTCATTTACCATCTTGAATTAACTTTAATTATTAATAATTCCCCACAGGATAGGTATCAGTTGCCACGTTTCCTGTTTCTGACATTCACGATATTCTCACTATATATTCGTGTCTCCTATATTTTGCTATACTTTCACAATGTTCCGCCTACAAGCAATCAAAACAGATCCAGAAGGTGAAATAGGGACCTTACGTCACGCTAAGAGGGTCGATTTGTTAACTCTTGCACATGAGTATCGCTTGGAAGTTCCCGTTGGAGCCAACAAATTTGCCATTAATAATATGATACTGGATCACCTTGCTGATGAAGGTATTATAGATTCTTCTACTCATGAACAGTACATTATTTCAGATAAGGATGACTTGAGAGCGATAAAGCTCAAATTGGAACTTGCCAAGATCGAGCTACAGCAACAACAGGAAGCAGCTGCAATCCGAGAGCGTGAAGCTGCAATCAAAGAACGTGAAGCTGCCCCTCAGAAAGGAAGAACAAGAACGTGAAGCTGCCCTCAGAAAGGAAGAACGTGAAAGAGAGGCCGCTCTGAAGAAAGAAGAAAGTGAACGTGAGTTGGCCTTATACAAACAGCGACTCGAGATACGACGCGACCACGACAAACGACAGGCAGAAGCAGCTCTAAACTGTCGTGACCGAGAACTCACGAGGGACGCTGCATACCAAGCTCAACTCCAGCAAGGGCAGCTAGTCTTCCTCCCAGTTTCAATGTCTCCCATGCAAGTAAGTTAATGCCCCGTTCATCGAAACGGAGGTTGATGTGTTCTTACCACTTTTGAGACCCTTGCTGATCAACTTAATTGGCCTGACGACCAATGGGCTACCCTTCTCCGAGTACATTTAACAGGTAAAGCAGCAGTCACACTCAGCACTTTGGCTTCGGAAAACGACTACAACACCCTGAAACAAGCTGTGTTGGACGCCTACCTTCTCTCCACCGAAAGCTATCGACGAAAGTTTCGTGACTACGTCAAGGCAAGTACCACCACTTTCTTGGAATTTGCTAACACCAAACGAAGATATTTCATGAAATGGCTGGAGGCAGCACATGTCTCTACCTTTTCAGAGCTTGTCAACCTCATACTGGTTGAAGAATTTTTGAGACGTGTACCTCCTCCTGTCCGCCTATACTTAGCAGACAAGGAAGAGACGGATTTAGTGAAGTGTGCGAAGTCAGCTGACACTTACAGCCTCATCCACCGGCTGACTCCAGAACCTACCAGCAAGAAGTCTGGTACAGTTACGAGAAAGCGAGCCCAGATCAAGGTACCTCTCAACTGTACTGCAGGTATTGTCGACTATATGGACACACCATTGACAAATGTGGTAAGCCCCAATCTAAAGGTAACATCGAACCCCCTAAGTCTAAACTACTCACCCTAAGTCCGGTAAGCCTGTAATGAATGTGGTGTTCATGCTAATGATCTCTCTCTCTTTACCAAGCATCTATATCCAGGAACTATCTCTACCCACGGTTCAGATTCAGAGGGACGTTTCGGACTTAAGATCCTATGGGACACAGCGGCTCTACAATCGATCGTCTTGAAATCAGCTGTGCCCAACGTCGCCTACACAGGAGAGACTGTGTTCATCACTGACCTTACTGCCACAACTCCTTATCCCCTTGCTAGAGTTTACCTAGAGTGTCCCTTCGTGACCGGTGAAGTCCAAGTCGAGTCAGGGAAAAGCCTTTCCCATGCCTGGAGTACAACTTCTCCTGGGCAACGACTTGGCAGAAGACCAACAACCAAACAACCTGATCGTCAAGGACATATCCGAGGTAAGAACTCTGTGGTGGATAACCCCGATTTTTGAACATGTTCCAGCAAAGGTTCAAGAGAGTGATGAAGGTTCTCCTCTTTTATGGTGACCACCCGTGCTCAAGCTGCACGACCACAGCCAGCTGACTCTACTGCTACCGCTGTCCCTCAGGACCCTTCGAAACTACCCCCCTAACCTGACCGCGGTGGAGTTCCGTAAGTTACAGAGAGATGATCTTACCTTGACACCATTATTCTTTCAGGCTGAACCCCAATCCGACAGTGTTCCTGGGTCTTTTATGGAGAAAGAAATACTCTATCGCAGGTATAGACCCAGTAAACTGAAGGACGAGGACGATTGGGCAGACGTTGAACAACTAGTGATTCCTACCAGCCTGCGGCCCACGATTCTACACCTGGCCCACGGCGCTTTGTCACACTACGGGTTCAAACAAGACTTACAATGGAATTCGCAACAAGACTACTACTGGCCAGGTATGGTAAACGACGTC